>QLNU02015270.1:7705256-7764730 GCA_006491805.2 Dysdera silvatica | reverse complement strand
TATTTCATCTCTTCTGTACATCGATATCTGAAAAAATCTGTCGTAAAATGTCTGGTGAACGAATTGCAAGATGGACGTGTTCTGATTGTAGGGCGACGCCACCATCAAAGATTCTGCCTCCCGTATCTGGTAAAGTAAATACCCTATCCAGGGATATAACTGAATGTCTCGATGCCATTAATCAAAAACTTGATGTACTCTGTGGGGTTAAAGATGAAAAGATGATTGTTAAGACGACATTGGCTTCCTTGGTTTCTAAGCTCGATGATGCGGCACAGAAAATTGCGGATATTGAACGTAAAAATACTGACTTAGATGACTGTGTGCAATCCTTTCTACAACAACAGGGTGAAAAAGACGATAGGATTAGAGATCTTGAAATCAGACTTAATGAAATGGATCAATATGCAAGAAATAAAGATATCGAGAGTTATAGTTTGCGTCCTCCAAACGATTTAATTGATTTCAAGAAGATGGTGGTCCAAATAGATCGTGTGTCGGGCGCCGATTCAGTAACTGTTGATGATATTGACATTATTCATTTTCTTTCGTCCCGACGACATAATTCGATAACTCCCATGATCGTTCAGTTTCCATCGAGAACAATGAGTGATCATTTTATTGAGATTAAAAAAAAACTCGTCACAAATAGTGATATATTTTCGACTGGTGATTTGACGCCCACTTACATAAATGAAAATTTGGCCTCTATTAATAAGAAATTATTTACAGAGTCTAGGGAATTTGCAAAAATCAACAATTACAACTGCGCTTGGTGTAAAGCTTCAGGCATTTATCTTCGTAAAAAGGATGGCCATAAACCCATTCCAATTAAATCTACGTCTGCTTTTCATGATGTCGGTAATAAGGAAAACGACCGTACACTCCGTAATGAAAATGGTGTTGGATTTGGACTTTCGATTTTGCGATGTTGAACTTAAATTTATATATATTCGATTTAGATAAATTTACTTATCTTCAGTTCGATAGTATTTAATATAATGTTGGAGATCCCCTGGTTTGATTTATGAGAACTCTTGTTCATCTGTAAATGTACCTATTTTTAATGTTATTTGAAGCCGTTCACTGGTGATGGTCTTCTCTAGGAATATATAGATTTTCTGTTTTGGCAATATCATATTGTATTTATTTTAAATATTTTTTCTTTTTTTCTTTTTCTTTTGGTGTTTTAAATTAAGATATTTTCATCATGTATTCATTAACGTAGGTGAGAGATTTTCTTCGATCGAGAAAACATACAATCAATATTTGTCATTTCAATGCCAGAAGTGTTCTGGGTAAATTGGTTGATAGCGACGTTTTTCTTGAGGAACTAGAAACACGTTTTCACTTTATATATGTTACAGAAACGTGGCTGCATGAGAGTGATTTTGTTGATGTACAGTCTTATAATTTGGTCATATTGAATGGCACAAATAGTAAAGGTGGCAGTGTGGCGATCTTAGTTCAAATTTTGATAAAATATTCATTAATACAAAGATTTACTGGTAATTTTGATAACACTGAAATACTTGTCCTTCTATCTGGTTCAGTTATGATTTGTGTTGTTTATCGTCTTCCACGTTCAGTTGAAGAGTCTTTTCTTACTTTTATTGACTCACTTTTTGATTTCGCTTTGCAGAATAATTATACTCTTTTTATACTTGGAGATTTTAATATTAATCTCCTTGTAAAAGCTTACAATATTTCACTTTTTTCTGATATTATAACATCGTCTGGCTGTAACAATACTATTGTTGAACCAACAAGAATTACTTCTACTACTGCTACTACTACTCAGGTGTAATTGTTTATAACATCGGTGATCATTTACCAATTTTTATACAATCTCCTATGAAACGGAGTGCGTTATTGCAGAATAATGAGGAAAATATTGACCTTACCTTTAGGTCATTTTCTATGACGAATTTAATTTTATTTAATGAGGCCCTCTTGCACCATAACTGGACTCGTTTATTAAATATTAATGCCCTTATTTTATCATATTCACTTTTTTTAAAGAATTTTTTGATTTGTTTACGATGTACTTTCCTTGGATTAAATGGCAACCTTATAAAAAGGCAAAAAAGCCATGGGTTAATAGTTCCCTTTTTCCAGCAATTAATAAAAAAATAAACTTTATTCTAAATTATTAAGCTCGCGGCTTAACCAAGTCTGGAATAACTTTCGTCGCTTTCGTAATCAAGTAAATCATGATCTTCGTGTTACAAAAAAGAATTATTTCTTTCGTTTATTCCAACGGGTAAATCCTAGATAGACTTGGAAATCTATTAATTTGCTTTTGGATAAAACTAAACATGATGTTTCGACTGCGCTTGCGCAAAACTAATCTAAACTTCGGGACTATAGGACCATTGCCACAGCATTTAATGAATTTTTGATAGAGACTCCAGCCAATCTGAAAGCGCAGTGCAATACTCAGCACTCACAATGTATTTCCATTGCAAACCTTACTGAATCTTTTTTTCTCACACGAATTTCTAATGATCAAACAATTTCTTTACTTCTAAATATTGATATAAATAAAGGTCCAGGTGATGAAGAGATCCATCCTCGTGTTGTTCTTGCATCTGCAAATGTTCTTGTTGTCCCACTAACACACATATATAATAATATTTTTAACACTGGTAATATTCCTGATCCATTTTAGATTGGGAAGGTTACAATGATATATAAAAAGGGCGACGGAAAGGATTTTGATGTCTATCATTCAATCACAGTGCTTAATATCTTCCCTAAAATTTTTGAAAAATTACTCTATTCACGTCTTTGTTCCTTTGTATTACAACATAAACTTATAAATGATAATCAGTTTGTATTTCAAGGAGGTAAATCTACAGAAAGTGCTTTACTGACAATACTTAACATTTTGCATAATAATTTGGATAGGCGCGCATCTGTTCTGGAAATATTTTGTGATCTTTCTAAGGCATTTGACACTCTTAACCATGCAATTTTACTTAATAAATTATTTAATCTTGATTTTAGAAGAATCCCACATGTCTTTTTTAAAAATTTGATGACAAATCGTAAGCAACATGTGAAATTAAATAGGTCCTGTTCCTAAATAGTGGCTACTAATTATGGAGTATCCCAGGGCCTAATTTTGGGTCCCCTTTTATTTAATTTGTATTTAAATAACATATTTTTAGTCAATAGTAGTGCTTTAGTTATTGCTTATGCTGATGATACAAATATCTTTTTTGTTCATCATCAAATCGACAAATTATTCAAAATTTCTAATATTGAACGCAAGAAATTTTGTAATTGGTTTAATAGTTCTGGTCTTGCTCTTAATTTGAGCAAAACAAAGGCATGCTTTTAACGCTTTTACACAAAATTCCCCCGGTTTTGCCATAGATCATTATTAATGATGTTGTCATTCCGCTTGTTAAGGACTTCAAATTACTAGGTGTAATTTTCCAATTTTCACTTAAATGGGATATGCACGTGGACTTAATTACCTCAAAAAGTTAGAGTTTTTATGGATATGCTCTGTCGTTTTATGTATGTTATTCCCCGTAAAATTATATTGATTTTATATTATTCAAATATCTATTCTCATCTTAATTATTGTCATATTATTTAGAGACGTAAAGCACATAATAAAATTAGACGATTATTTTCATTGCAGAAGCGTTTTTGGCGACTCTTATCTCCTAACACTAACACCTCTTCTTTACGATTACTCACTGAAAATTCTATTTTACTTGTTCCCAATATATACGATTTTATCTTGGGCCAATTAATGTTTCGTGGACTAAATGAAGGTTACTATTCAAATATTATTACTCTAATAAATTTTTCCCACGGCTATAATACTCGCAATACTAACCTTTTTTTGCCTTGTCGCTTTCGAACACATTTGATGTGTAATGTTAACTCAGCTGTCCCAAAGTTATGGAACGCTCTTCCATAGGAAATTAAATCTGTATCATTACGCTTCAAGAGTTTTAAGAAAATGTTTAGATATTTCTTTTGAACCAGTGTGTTCTAATATTTGTTGTATTTTGTGTGTAATTTAATTAACTTTTTTGTAGCCATGGTAACTCGTATGGAATTTGCTGTCATTTAATCCTTTGTCTTTATTTTGAACATGCTCTTGTTAAATGGGAATTAACATTAGTCCTATGAGCGACTTTTCGACACCCACGAAAGAGTTCGTAAAAACTGTGTAATTCGTGATATTAAGGTGCGCTAAAACGTGAAGTTTGTGACTTCGAGGTACGTAAACTTGACGTCCACTATACACGAAATCTGCCAAGAATGATGTTTATTTATGACTTCTGGCGCAAGGACAGATAAGAGTTTGTTGCACCAAAACCAACAATTTTCGGAGGAGAGAATCCTAACCTCATCCTCATGGAGAACAAAACTAGCGGCGTTCCAAATCGATGATCGAATTGATGATCGTATCGATGCCGCACGTTTATGATATATGGGCAAAATCGATCACTAATTCATTCAATGAGCGATTTGGCACAGCTATGAACTAAATGTACGTTTACGAATTGTTAGGGAAACGGCAAGCATTCGCCATTTAAATTTCTCAATGCAGAAAATGTGCTATCACTGAATATATTAGAACTAACAGTGTTAGATCAGACTGTTAGTTTTGTACGGTAGAAAGATTTTGTTTGTTAATTCATAGAAAGAAAAATGAAAAACAAAAACATAATTAAATTAAATGTGAAGCAATTTAGCCTGAATCGTGCTCATATGCATATGGCTAACACCTCAAATAAGTTTTTTAAAAGATGAGATTTCCATTTAGTATTGAATAAGCAGATATAGATAGTGGTTGTGAACGAAGATAGTGGCGTTTAATGTTCATTCAGGTGATTAAATTTGAAGAGAACAGCAAAATAATTTTCGTCGTAAAATGAAATTTTTCTTGTACTTGTTGATTTCATGTGAAGGAACATCTATCTAAGACGGTGGAGTAAGAAATAGAGGGGCTCAGATAGCTCAAGCCTCCACTCCATTGGATATCAAACCTCATTATTATTTCGTAGTCTGCAACACGAAATCTCCTTTAAAGGTGCCTGAGCCCCATAGCCACTTAAGTCCCATGAGTTTTGAAGTGCTACGCTATTGATACGGGATACCCTGCTATGGTCAAATGGATGAGAGGAGGATCGTTGGAGAGTCATAACCCCATTATGAATAAATATATATTTTGTATGCTAAAATTTTATATACACATATAAGCATATATGGAGTTGTAGCCCTGTGACCTTCCCTGATAAATGCGCACATGAATATCGCAAATGTATGACATTTTTAATGTATTTGTATGTTTAGGGTCCCAAAACTGGAATATGGATTATTTTGGACGGGATCGATGGTCTACCGTGATGGACCACGATATATTTACGAACTACCTTATTTACAGGGGGCCCACTCCAAATTGCAAAAATACGGCTTTCATGGCCATTTTATCACGAGGGGGCCCACATATGATTTCGTTGTTAAACGAGTTGACGAAACTCATAACACATTACTTTTCTTACTGTAATAAAATATTTCAATAAAGAAATATTGCGAATTAACATTAGCAGAACTATTTCGGTTAGCTAAATCTATTAAATTAAATAAACCAAATTGTTTCAATGAAATTAAATTCCTCAATTGTAAAGAGAAATAAAATTAGTTTATAAATTTTGATCTAGAAGATTATATTCTTGATCATGAGGTTATTCATAAAATTATTATTTTGTATGAAATAAATTGCGACGTATATACCAATTATTCTTCAAATATATGTGTCTTTTAATTAAATTTAATCGCACAATGATATTTATTAAATCATTGATTGACTTAAAAATTTCAAGTGCGCTTAACTTTTAGTTTACTTTGAAATGAAGATTATTTTTTTTTAATTTACTGAAATATATGTAGTATTTTATTTCCGGAAAATAATAAGAATAATTCAATATTTGTATTACTTTATTTCTAGAAAATCATAAAACTAAAAGGAAGAAATTTCAATCGCAAATTGTTATGTTGTTTGCATGATCTGGCAACGTGAAATGAATTGTAAATATCCTCACGATATAAAACTACTCATGCGAAAAAGACAACCAATCACATACCTTTTATATAAATAAAATTTCTCTTTAATGGGAATTATATTTTACCTTACAATGGAAAAACCGCGTGTAGCAAGATAAAATACCATCATTATGCATGTATATCATGTATTTTGGAATGTGTTTTGGTTCCTGAATCTTTGCTTGGCTTTCGTATTCTATTTGCAATTGCTTATTAATTTCTTCAAGTCTCCAAAATGAGTCGTAACTGTGGAGGAAGATAATTTTTTTTATTTGAAATTGATGAATAGATGACAGTGTAAACAAGATTATTTATTATGTCTAATGGCGATTGGGATCAAAGTTCGGACTGAATATTCCTTGCCATCAGTAACTTCTATATGAAATAGATTATTGTTTTTATAACGGTTTCTATTTTGAATTAACTGTCCACAATATAATCATTAATTATATCTTTAAAAAACGCTGAAATGTGGTTTATAAAGAAACTGATGGTAAAATTTTTCTTTTTTCAGAAGAGAAAATAAATAAATTTTTCTTATTCAGTTTTATAATTTTATACATCCTCTTGTATTATATAAAGATTTGCATTACTTCTTTTCTATTTTCTTTTTCATTTAGTCTATAAAAGGACGTAGAACTTTAACAAAGCAAGAAAAAGAAATAAAGTTATCCAACCTGTGTGCAAATCTATAAATAAATTGATTCAACCAATATACAGTTACTTTTAATAGATCTGCTTCGATATAACTCTAATATTACAATTAATATTTCTACTGTTAAAAAGATTTCCACTTCTTAGTCTACTAATAACTCCCCATGTTTGACTCTCTTCTTTATTTTTACATTCGTCAGTTCTTCATGTATTTCTTGGTATACCTGTTTTTCCCTTTTCTTGGGGGTTTCCAATCCCTAGATCCCAACTCCCAATTTGCATTTTGTTACATAATTAACAAAATTATAGGATAAGTTTCGAAAATATTCTTTAATAAATTTTTATATAGTGATATTTCCCACGAAAATTTTATAAACTGATTAATTAATCACCAGAAGGTGTTATATAGTAAACAGTTTAATAAGCAATTTTAGATTCAACATAGATGTGCTAGAAGTCAATGCGTATAATTAATCTAATCCCGCTATAATCTTTTTTTGTTTAATTTCAGACCTTATCCCGATTTTAATAAATGTGTAAAAAAGGGGGGATATTCCTTATCAGCGGCACTGGCCTACGCATAGCGTTTGAAAGAGGGGTTAAATAGGTCTTCAAATTTATATATAAGTATATAAAAATATAGCATATATATATATATATATAATATTAGCCATAGCCATTCTTAAAGTGTTCTTAAATTCTATAATCTGCATATATTTTGTTGCAAATTTCTGCAGTTACAAAATATATATCTTTTATATACATATTCTGTAACCCAAAATATTTTTAATGACAACCTTAGTAATTTTCTGATGAGTTTTCTTTTATGCCATTTCCCTAGTAAACTTGCCATATGCTGAACGATAAGGAATTAATAAACACATTTTAGATTCCACTATTTCAGCATATGTTTGTAAAATTTTTCTGCAAGATTCATCCTCTAAAAATTTTTAAGAAGGTTTAAAAATGAAGAGCTATATCGTCTGAAGGAGACTTGCATGGCCAAGTTTATAGGCCAGGACAAAATTTGGCTAACATATTAAACATATCCAACAACGATTGCATACAGTACTTGTCAGTGCAAAATCCTTGAACCCTAATGATCTTTATGCGGTCCGCGGGCACTTCAGAGTCGGGATATCCTCGAAATGTTTCAGCGAGAGCTTGAAGAAGCATCAAACTTTCTACCTGTTTACCTCAAAAATGAATATAAGCATTGGTTGAACAACACAGAGTTGGATCTCAGAATATAACTTTCAAATATTAATTCTGATTTAACAAATTTGTAATTAAACTGAAGCATCAGGCGGCTCCTCATTAATACAGTGATTCGATGTTCGGTATTGCCGTTATGGTATTTTAAAATTTGAATTTATGCAGATTAGCAAATATATTATAACAAGAAATATATGAATTTGTTAACTTTTGCCTTCCTTCTAAATTTAAGACCCTTGATAAGCAACTATAAGTACATAATTGATGCATTTTAGTGTTTTAAATCTCCAGTTTAGGGGTTTCCTACATCCGAAAGAATTTAAAGGAGGGCGAGTTACATCCTCAGTACATGAAAATATTCAGAACCGTTAATTTAGGCCATAATATCTTATACACTAAAGCCCCCCCCATCACCAATAATATAATAAGGGGAGAACAAGGGTCAGTAAGGAGTCATGGACAGAGGAATGGAAAAGTACTTAATACGCTTTTTAAACTATTTGCATAAGGCAATTCAAATTTTAAATTAAATACGAAAAAGCGATTTTAAATTTTATTGACTACTTTTAAAACACACTTTTACATTCAATAAAACAGCTGTCGTTTTTTGAAAAACGGTTAGACTTATTAAGTGGCAGATTGCAGTGGTATAATTTATGTTAAGTAAGTTGATGGGTGAGAACTGCAAGGATCATAGTACCACATTTCTAAGTTGTTAGCTTTGCATATGTATTATGCATATTATGCTTTGTTCCGGTTTTATGTAGGTGTTATCTAACTCGTTGGGAGGTGAGGAACAATTTAGAATTATTAAGTTTCTAGCAGGTGAAAATTCACAGTTTTCAAATTACGCAAAAGAAGGTTATTGATTAAAGAGTTAAACCAATTTAACATTGCAAAGACTTTAAACCACCCAAAAAAATGTTCTCCCGATTTTCCCTTTGGGAATTACTGCTTAATTTGGCTTATAATACGTATTATTATAAAAATATATATGCACTCCTCTTATTCACAAGACATTATCCACTGACTGTACTTTACTTTTATGTAAAATAAGTGTTCTTCATTTCTTTTGCTAGAAAACTCCGGTTGGTGTTCTATTTTCTGTCACTTTGGAAAGTGACAATCCCAACTAGACTTCCTTCTTGTCGTGTACCTTCTGACCCCCTAGGAATATTGATCAGCAACTTCTGATGCGGAAGTTGTCGTTTACAAATTCGATTATTGGCTTGTGTCTTGTCACGTTCATCGGGTCGGAAGAATAACTCTCCACTCGGAGATAGAGGAAGTGCACTTTCCGCCTAGTCACCCAATCTGCTCTGAAGCATCCCTGAGACGTCTCCAGTCGATCTTCATAAAGACGCTGACCCCGATGTGCAACCGATTGACGAAAATTTCACTCAATGACCCATCTTTCTCCAACACATAATCTTCAGGCGGATGTATACGAACCTGCATACGAAAGCACTTAAGATATTTAACGATTTCTTAAATGCCGTCGAAATACTCACCTGTCGATGAGAAGAATAGAAATAATGATCAATTATTTGATCATGTTACTTCCGTTTTTTGATCATGTTTCATTTCATATACAACTACATTAATTAAAGGCTTTACCTCTTTTTATCACTGTGAAACTCTGTATTGATATTGATGATAAATTGGACTTTAAACTTTAATATAAATATTATTATAAAAAAACAGATCACTTTCAATAAGTTACACGTTTTCAAGACCCGGTCTTCCGTCGCCTTCGTAACCTATAGAAACCGTTAGTATCAAATAAATAATTGAACGTAAATTAGATTTGCTTCTCTTTTATTATTATAAAATTATCTAGTATTAATATACAGTAGTGTCTGTCTCTTCAGCAGGTTAAAAATTTATAAGTTATAAGTTTATGGAAATTTTATTTATACTTTATTTATATTCCCTAATGCCAAGGATAAGTTTTTCATCGGGAATCGCAGAGCGCACCGGTTATTAAATGTGCTATGTTCTAATTACAGTCACAGAATTCAGTTCAGTTTAAGCAAATTAACTAAGCAAATTCTTTTGCTCCATTTAAAAGTTAAAAATTTAAAAATCCTCTAAAACTCGTTTTTACTATTGGAGTTCAAATTACTTTTCCTTTTCATTAGTTGATTAGCTTTGGCTTAAATAAAATGCCAGTTTCGAACTGTTGTCGTAAAAACAAAAGCAAATTTAGTAAAAAATGTTCAGTACGGTCCTTGATGAAGAGTAAAACCTTTGGAATGGAAAAAAGAAAATTAAAATAAAATTTATGTAAATGAATTTCTTATATATTTTTAAGCCTTTGCAGAAAATATATCTTTTAATGCTTGATGAGTTTAATATATTCAGAATACTAAAGTTAATTAATTGATATTCGGCTTAAAATACATTAAAACTCCACGTAACGGACATCCCTCAATTACGGCCATTTCTCATTAATGGACGAATTTTTCTATCCGATGAGTGCCCGCTAATGGTGTGTTTTACTCTAATAATAATAATAATGATAATACACATACACGTAAAACATGAATATATAGCAATATAAATAAAAATAATATAACATAAAAACTATATAAAGTATATATAAATGTATATTATACATATAATTAACAAATAAAATATATAATAATAATATATGTTATGTGATAGAACCACTGGATTATGCAGAGGGGTGCAATGAAGAGTGTAACTCCTTTAAATTTTTCGAGACCCACGTAGAAATAAGCTCAAGATAGAGCTGTATTTGTTTAGGAGAAAAAGAAGCGCCGACCTCATCCTGGATTCGAACCAGGGTCCCTCCGTTGAGCCCGCGGTGTCTTGGCCTACTAGACGAACGAGGACAAGAACAAACGTCTTTTTCTCCGTATATAAGATATTATTACCCTTCACAGGGATAACACAATTGCCAAATAATGGTCAACACACAAAGCCACCGGGGCGAGTTTAAATTCGCCCCGGTGGCTTTGTGTGTTGACCATTATTTGGCAATTGTGTTATCCCTGTGAAGGGTAATAATATCTTACAGCGTAACTCCCATTGCAATGCAATTTTGCATACATACTGTATATGTATACATGTTAACATATGGAACTGTAGCTCTGAAATCGCTATTTATAAAGTTTCTGCCCACGTTATTGAATAGAAAAATAATAACACGATATTAAAAAAATTATGTGCTAAACTGTGTTTGTAAAAAAAATGAAATTTAATTAAATTAACAAAAATATATATGCATATAAACGTATGCAGGGTGTCTCAACACCAGGGTTGCAAACATCTAGGAGGGGTAGGGTACACCTAGACGAACAATATTTGTCATAGAACCTAGGGTCGCAAACCACTCACAGCGCCAGTTCTAAAACCGTCCAGCATGCACAAATAGTGACAACCAGTGCATGAGAAGCGCAAAATGCGATGTCCTAATCATCTATGCACTTGGACAGCTGACCTGAGTTTTATCTGGCGCTTTTCACGCACTGGTTGTGCATGCTGGACGGTTTTAGAACTAGCGCTGTGAGTGGTTTGCGACCCTAGGTTCTATGACAAATATTGTTCTTCTAGGTGTACCCTACCCCTCCTCCTATATATTTTTAACCCTGGTGCTGAGACACCCTGATATATATTTATGAATGACATGCTTTCTTAGGTTCCGATATTAAACTTAGAACTCTATGTGGTGACAAAAAGTTAGTTTTATTGCTAATAACTCTCAATATGCCTGTAATCAAATATTCTTTTCACTTCGTTTTGTGCATTGATTTATTTGGCATTACCAGACTACGCTTTCGAAAGGGAAAAACAACGACGTTGCCAAATTCCGTGTCGAACTAAATAAAAAGAAAACAAGACTGTTCCTAAGTTTGGTATCGAGCTTGGAAACCAAGGAAGTAACAAAAAATCAGCTTGATAATCGATGACACTCAAATTGTCTGTTTTGTTTTTTTCCCCACGAAAACTCACAAAAAACTCGCCCCGGTGGCTTTGTGTGTTGACCATTATTTGGCAATTGTGTTATCCCTGTGAAGGGTAATAATATCTTACAAATTGTCCGTTATTGAGCATTTTTTATTTTTTCAGTGTGTCGTTTTATTTAGCAGACCAAACTACATTTTTAAGGAGAAAAAAAGACGACTTTCCCAAATATGGTATCATTCAAGATTCTGTGCAGCACCGCAAAGCTGCTTTCCTAAGCAAAAGCTTCGTGCTATCGATCTTCTTTCAATGTATTGCCTTATTGGGCAAGGTTAAGCTAGATTTGTTAAGGAGAAAAATAACGTCGTTTGATAGCGAACTCAGTGACCTTTCTATAAAGAAAAGCTGCTTACATTGTTAGTGACCATAGGCCTTCTGCCATTAAGTTTTCTGTTTTTGTTCCTACTTTCAGTATGCCGCTTTATTTGGTAGTGTCGAACTATATACACATGCGTATGTGTTACAACAATTGCCTTGTACAATAGGGAGATATTTAAATGCCACTAAATATTTTTGTAAGCACGGTCGTTATTTGACTTATTTAACAGCTTTTTTATAATGTTTATTTGATAATGATTTTGCAGCTTTTGAAATTTTATATATATGGAATTAGTTAATAGAGTGCTGCTTGACAAAAGTAATTCGATTGGAACAAACGAGAGAGGATAATGGGCATGAAATAAATTTCGGTTAAAGAGTTTCTCTCTTTGATAAGATATCGTTTTTGAATTTTGATTTCGTAATATTATACAGTGAATGCATTTCTTGTTATAAACCACAAATTTTTCTATTGTATATGTTTATTAAATTACAAATAGGTTTGTTGTATTTCAGTTACAAATAGGTTTTTGTTTTTAAATTGAGAATGCGCTTTTTGTTTTTAAATTGAGAATGCGCTTTTTGTTTTTATATTTCAAATGCATGGCATTTCATCTAAATTAAATGGCATGTTGTAATTGAATAGCAAATCTACTGAGCATTGCATAAATATCTTTGTACCATCATTTTTTTTCCTGTTTAACATAACAAATTGTGCTATGTTGCACTGCAAATAAAATGGATAAATATGCCAGTGGACCACAATTCTTTTCTATCAACCAAAATAATATTCATTACATAAAATGTATTTATAATTACATTTTATGTGCGATTATCTAATAATTTTCGCTTGTTAATAAAGTGAAATCCATAATAATAATTACTAATATAACAAAAACTTGTGTTAGAAAGTATACGCTCCAGTATTTCTCTTCAGAGTTTTTATTTATTTACAAATATACACCAAGTCACAAGTACAGATTGAAGCGTGCAAAACAAAAACTCCATGCCAGACGAAATCCCAAGCCACCGGAGAATGCAGTCCAAAAGCCATAAACACTCTCACCAATACAGAAAGCACCGGGAAATTAAGCAAGCGATGACGAAATTAGGTTAAAGTAGTCCCTGAGATGAGATATTTGCTTTTGGGAACGTAGCATATATATTGCTGCGAAAAGAACGACAGAACTTGGAATATATATATGATATAGAACATTCCAAAATTCTTGGTAAATGGCAAAAACGCAATAAGTTCCCATCCCACAAAGTCCTTTATGATATCTAAAAAGAAAAAATTAAACATAATGTAAATATTAAAATTGCTATTTTTAAAAATTAACATGATTTTATGAGTATATGAAATATATCTATAAGTTTATTTCATTGCGAAAATATGTAAGAGTATTTATCAGTTTCATTATGTATATATAATCTTGAAGATTGCCTTATGTTTATAATGAGAATCAGAGCTCGACGATTCCTGTTGGCCGCTCTATATTGGCGATTAGATTTATTTTCAATTGGCGAGTAAGACACGTTCTTTCCCTACTAAGTTCCTGAGTTTACTTACTAGTATAGTAGGTAAGTATTGTTTTCGTCTGGTGACTACACTTCGCCGAGATTTTCCATACACTGGTGAATGTATTGAAATTAGTCTTTCAAAACAGTGATACTCATGAATAAAATATATGGCATTTTGAAAATATACTACAGATAATCTTTTTCCTTTCAAACTAAAGTTAATAGATCCAGTATTTCTTTTTCTTATATGATCTTTTCTTATTTTTGTGATGGAACTGAATTGTTGCGGATGGCTAACAACTTTTAAGGATTGAAAATTTTGTTGCAACTGCCTAATATATTTTCAGTGTTTCTAATTATATTTTCTTAATAAATTAAAATATTGGACTTTTATTGTAAGTAATACAATATTTTTCTCTTATAATATGTTCAAGAACTACAACGTTATATATACCCTTATTTTAAATACTAAAACACTTACTGTTTCAAGTACTGAACTGCTTGTGTTTCTATAAACACCTACTTCTTTACTTTCCTAGAATGTTGTATTTCTCAGCGTTTGAACTAATAAACATTGAGTAACATTTGATAGCTTACGTCGAACTTCATTCATATCTCTATCGAAAGAGCATGTATTTTAAATCATTGATTTGATTTGCATAATCGCATCAAGGTTCACCAATTTGAATTCTTCTCGAGGAAATTGTTCAATGTGTTATTATTTTCTTAATAACATCGGGCAACCAATATTAGTTCATAGTATGTATAGTTCATAGTAATATTGGTTATTAACTTACAGTGAAATTTGAGGTTCCTTAACCTTGTGTAGATTCCATGATTACGGCAGCGGGGTGCTGGTTTGCGGTTCCTGGTTCGTTTGTGATAACTTTGGCACGGAAACCCAAGTGATCAGCAATGTAGTGGACTTGTCTTTTGATTCCTCTTGCATCAACAAATCCGTAGCTACCTTGGACAAGGCCTTTACCATCTCCAGTCTCTTGTCTATGTTGCTCTCCATCTACATGCTTGATGCTATAGCCGAAACTGTAGGGATTGGGTAGGAATGGCTGAAATGAGAATACATTACTAAGCTTGATTGGTTAATTTAATATATGCCCAAGCTTAATGTAATTTATTGTATGGTCAAGCTTAATGGGTTAATTTAATGTATGCCCAAGCTTAATGGGTTATTTTAATGTATGACCAATATTAATGGGTTAATTTAATGAACGACCAAGATTAATGGGCTAACTGAACGTACGAATAAGCTTAGTACACGAATAATCCTAATGTATCATGGAAATAGAGGTCAACAACGAAAATTGCATACATATGTGCGGAATAACCACAATTCAAAAGATGGGAAGCATCAAATTTAATTGATTGAAAATGCAAGCGGAAGAAAAAATCCACAGAGACCCATCATCGAATATAAAACATCATATGCTTAACTAATCAGAGCTATTACATACGATACAGGTATCAATATACATACGATGAATATAGACATATGCACGATATATATATATATATAGAGAGAGAGAGAGAAACGTAAATATATATCCACATACGTGCGACATATATTTGTGTCTTCAAGCCAAAAGAAATTTAATAAGTTTCTAACGAAGAAAACTTAGATATAATTACAGTTCCATGTTTCCACTAAGAGAAAATGTTTGTTTCCAAACTCGAATTTCTGGCCACAGAACTATTATAGTACAATCCTAAAAAGGATATGGCGTAAAGTTTATGGGCATTGAATTTACCACGCAGGGGACGTATAGTTTTACATTTTCATAAAAAAATTGTAAGAAACCTGTAAACAATAGAAATACGTTGAGAATTGGAATCTTCCCTACAAGATAGAATTAAGAAAACTTATACAGAGAATATTTTTTCATTTTATCATATAAGTTAAAGCATAGTTAATGTATATTGTACTTTAAAGCAATATATATGTGATCTATAAAGGTTAATAAGTATATAATATTTAATATAAAACGATACAACGATAATTAATAATTATGAGGCATCGGAAGATCTATTGTCTTTTTTAGTAATAGATTAATGTTGTTTCTACGATAATTTTAAGGGACGCTTGATACAAAATCACTGTTTAAACCATATATTATATAAGGATATAAATCAAATTCTAAAAGTATATTTTTTATCATTATATATTATCACTTATACCTTTAATACAACCCATTTAAAGTATTGAAATATCACTCCCGGGTTTTTTTGTTTCTTATAAACTATTTTGACTTAGTGAAAATAAGCAAGTATATTATATCTCATAACAAATGACGAAGTATCCCTTCAGTATACAATATGATATATAATATTACTTATATAGTTTTAAAAAAGAATATGGATAGTTGGTTACCAAAACTTTAACTAGTCGAAAGTTTTTCTGGCGCAGTATAGCCCAGATGCTCTTGCGCCATAAAAATCCAAACAAACAAACAAACGAACGAAAGTTTTTCTTTTATACTTTGTAAATGAAAAATATAATCTATACTTACACCGCCAAGTTTTACATCGGCAACCGGAGCAATTGGTGGAAATGGTATGAATGCAGATACCATGGTGACAACAAAAGCAAGAACAACGATCTGCAAAACAAATAAAATATAGTACACATATTAAAGAGGTGTATTGCACAGAAAGTAATATAGAGGTGAAATTTGAAAGAGAAGTACCATTAAAACTGGCTGGTTTGATAGATATACCTATATTTACAGGGATATATATGAAAGTCTACGTATATTGTAAAAATTTTATGTATAGACTAAGGGTGAATAATATTGACTGTATAGATTGAATATCAGCTGCTTTACGAATTTCTTGCTATTTACAGTGGTAGACAAGGGTGGGAAGAAGGTCAAGCTTCATTTCTTAAAGTGCGTAATGAAATTCTGCTTCAGCACCACAAACATATCCTGCGACAATGGTTCTCACCAATATTTCCATCAACTGACCACAAAAGTAAGGGCAATTCTTTCACGAAAAATCTATTATGGTTGCATTCAACTTCTGACATAATATACAAAGAAACAGTCTTATACCAGCAAACATTGAAAATTCTTACTTTAGCCAACATATTTGAAGTGGGTTCTTGAGAACTGAGGTAAGAAACTGTATCCAAAGGTGGCGAAGAGCGAATGACTGCTTTCCATTTGCAGTCTAGCTTTTATATCAAAAAACTGTCTCGGGACTGACCATGAAACTCAAATTATCTTGAATAATTCTGGACTACAAAAGCATGGCATTTTTTTCTGAGTCTGACCACATTTTAATAATCTATATCAGAAATCGCATAACACCCATTGCCTTCATTTACGGACATTTCCATTTTCAACTTTTTCTGGCTTGATTGCCGGAAAATTTCGCGTAACCCCGACTCGCTCTGTTGGTAACGTGCTATAATGTTTGTACAGTGCCTTTGACTTCATGGGAATTGCAATATAACGAGACCTAAGTGATATAGTTGCCTTCAAATCGAAATTCCTTTAACGTAAGAGATATGTACTTTCATCAAAATCCAAGTTACTGAGGGCAATTGAACCCTAATTTTGTGGTTCTATCTTAACCGGGTAACACGTTTATTTGGAGTAAAGAATGGATTGCAAAATGTCTAAAAAATAAGCGAAGGGTTACGCCATTTCTTCCACATATTTTGGCAACTTTGTGAAGTAAACAAAAATAGTTATCAGTCAGAACACGTTATTTTCTTTTATTTTCAATAAGCATAGATAGCCCTATATATATTTTTATATGGGTGCAAATTTTAGAGTTAAAACATATGTAAATGATTCATTTATTTTTAAAACCCCAAATTTTTGTAAACTATCCAAGGACTCAACTTTCTTTAAAGCTTTAAAATTTTATTTAAAGTTTTTATAGAACTATTTAATGTTCTAAGAAAGCAACATACAAAATTATACTACTTTCTTGATGTAAGGAAAAAAAGGTCCAAGTAGCTTTGACCTTTTTAGATTGGGTCTATAAAATGATACCATATAAATTTATGTAAAGTGTAACCTTGAATAAAAGCCTGTAGAGACGTAATCCATTAAGGCTGTCTGGCGCAAATAAATAAAGATTATTAATTACTAGAATACCGCATTTCAAGATTCCTCAAAGATGGCTATCGAAAATGAACCTACTTATCGATTTGATGGCTGATACATGACGTAGATACCTTTGCCATATCTAGACTTGAACTCTTAATACTGTCAGTACAATATAAATTGATTCAGCATCGCGGTGATATCGTCTTTCAGACTAATGTGATAATTCTACGATGTCGTTTTTGTCATATAATAGTAGCAGTTATTATTTTATAACAAATGAATTAATCCGGGCGGACTAAGTTTTGCAATATATTGTTATAGAATTACAATATAGGATTATTATTATAGAATTATAATATAGGATTATTATTATTATAGAATTACAATATAAGATTATTATTATTATTGACTTATAATATAGGATTATTATTATAAAATTACAAAAAAAAATGCTATGGTGGCCTTATGTGTTGACTATTTAGTAATTGTTTTAACACGATGTAGGGTAATAATATATTACATAAAAAATAAGATTATCCATCGTAATTGAGAAATGAAACTATAATAATATGAAAATAACGTCTTCTGATAAAATGAAATAATACGAGTACTATTCACGAAATAGATGCAAGTTTAAAACGAGTAGTGGTTTTGAGGGGAAAGAAAATTACATTTAAAATAAAAGCATATATATTTTTTTAATAATTTACATATATATATATATATAAATCGTTTATAACGACTAACTGCTTGCAACAAAGAAATCTTCGCAAGATGTTTGATTTCTTATTCTTTTAGATGTTAAACATACTGTTTATAGCGAATTCGGATTCAATACATTATACAGTATATTACTGATATAGCGTAAGCCGTTTATAACGAAGTTTTTTTTATACAATAATTTCTGCCACCCACGTATAGATTATAGCTCAAACTAGAGCTTTATTCGTTTTGGAGAAAAAGAGACGCTTTCCCCATCCTGGATTCGAACCAGGGTCCCTCCGTTTAGCCCGGAGTGTCTTGGACCGCTAGACGAATGAGGACAGGAAACAACGCTCTCTTTCTCCGTATGTAAAGGTGTTAAGGTATTATTACCCTCCGCAGGGATAACACAATTGCCAAATATGGTCAACACAAGAAAGCCTCCGGGGCGAGATTTTTGTGAGTTTTCGTGGGGGAATTTATTATACTATAATTTTTGCCACCCACGTATTAATTACAGCTCAAACTAGAGCTTGTGTAATTTTGGAGAAAAAGAGACGCTTTTTGGATTCGAACCAGGGCCCTTCGTTCGGGACAATATTCCCAATTTTAAAATGAATTTTAACGAAGATGATATTACAGAGCTTTTAATTAATTTCAACCGTTGACTCACATCATATATATATATATAGCCTATATTTTCAGTTTTGCAAGTCGTTTTCTTGTTGGTATCTATTATAATTTAAACTTCGATTGAAACATAGGTAATTAAAATTTGTCAAGCTAGTTGGGTTTTCTGTAATCTTTCCATATTTATGAGCCGTTAACCAACACCGTTAATGATCATAAATATACTCCTGGTTTCGACATCGCTTGGAAGTTTCTTTCATACTTCATTTACTACAATACTCGTCCTATTTCATTCATGAAGATCCAAATATTTTTAGTTACGTAAAAATAGCCAAAAATGCACAAAGGTACCTTTGGTATAAGGGCTACGATACTGCTCGGGGACAAATTTCTTTTTTCAAAAATGATCCGCGATCCAAAAGGCTTGAGAACCGCTGATATAATACACTAATTTTATCAATGATGCTGCGTTAATTTGAAAGGACGAAAATGAAGTAAAATGCAGAAATATGAATTTGTTTATAAGTCCATGTTGGAGGAAGGTACTAAGAGTGTCATTCACAGATAAGAAAACGAACAGGTGGATATTACATAATAAATAAACCCCAAATATTTCTTGAAAATAAAGCTAACAAAGAAAAAGCAATCGTGTCTTGGGCTCGTGATAAAAAAAACAAACAAAATTCTTGAGAAAATTGCTTACATTGATAATAGTCGGAAAGGTCGAAAAGGAAGAGGAAAAACAATTACTAAATGTACAGATTCCATCGCCATGCTTAGCATTAACTGATTTTACGATCTCGAGAACGAAGACAGGGCATTCTGGAATCGATCCATTCATAGGATAACTAGATATCGTAAGATTTGTGGCGGAAAGTAATAAATGCAACAACATAAATAGTAAGAAAATTTGTCAGTTCCTTTTTTCGTTATATGTTTCACATTTTACTCTCCGTCATTGCTTTAATTTTGTTTTTATTACACGCAATAAAAAAGGATGTGGTGGTTTTTTTTTTTTAAATTTTAACTCCAGAAATACAATTTGGTTGAAACAGAGCACTGCAAATAAATATTTATTGCGCTGTAAGTCGTCGAACTAAAAAAAGAGGTTTCAACAAAACGTGATACATCTCAATTTACGATCAATTTCAAAGTGTTCAAATTTATTTCCTCAAGCTTCAAAATGGGAATTTCAGAGAGCAATAAATTATTTTAAAACTGCGCAGTGCATGACAAAAAACTTTTTATAACCTTATCTTCATCGAAATTATCAAGAAGCTGTCCATTTTAAAATGAAAATGACTTCCAAACTTATAAAAAACCAAAGAAGTTTTAGAATTACTGTACATTATATTGGTTATTCCTACACCTGAGACTTCGTAAAAGGCTTTGTAATTTACATTGATGTATTGCATTGCTGACAAAAGATATTAATGACCGACCCATTTATGAACCCGCATAACAGTACCACCCTCAACATGCCACCATCCGCATGTTATCTTGTAGAAAATGACAGTTCTGATTAGCAAACCACCCATTACATGAAGGAATAGGAACATACGGGTTTCAAATGGATCGTACTCTTTGGAAAAGTCTAAGCTAAACCGGTTTCAACATGAAAAGGATAAGGATTTTGTGTTTTGTTCCTCTCTCTCCAACCATTTATTGTTTCTTCAAGCTTGTATTACTGTCATTGCATGACGCAAGAGGAAGGAATTCTGTAATTTAAATTTTCATTCAGAATATTTAGTCATTTGCTGATGTTTACAAACTCTTTACAAAAACCAGTTGTCAACGCAACGTCGTAGAGCGGACTAGTTCATTACAAATGCAAGTGCATGACTTAGAACAAGCTCTTATTCATAATGGAGTTTTACAACCAATGGTTATTAGTTAGAAAGAAACGTAGTTTCGTTGTTTATAAAATGCTAATTTATATGACTGTGACTTTTTGGTGGAATCATTATAATTTTTTTCACAATTTATTAGTATTTTAGAAACATATCATGCATTCGGAAGCGTTTTTATAGCAATTTCCAGTAATTTTCAGTTTTAAATGAGCAAATCGTATCGTTGTAATTCCTTCAGTGTTACTTAGATTTTTCAGTCTTTGGTTATATTATTAATTTTTTTCAATATTATCTATCTCTTGATTTCTGTTTTTAAATTACCTGTCAGTAAGTTTTTATTTGATGCACTGTGGGCTAGATAGCCAATTTAGCGCGACAAAATTAATTATTCACTAAATATTAAGTTTTTGACTATGAATTATTTTCAAACTTAAGAAGTATAGGTACAGTATCTGCATAACATTGAAACACAAATTTTTCAATGTACTACATATAATTTGTAAGACACAGTTGTTGCGACATCTTGAAGACGGTCATTTTGTATAGCCCCTACGTGTGACTTCCCTTGGTACGGCTGTGTATATAGAAGTAGTATCATGTGGAGTCAAAAAATCCGGTTTTTAGTGAGTATTGATACTTACAATCGCCCGCAGACTTCGACTACGGAACGGTCATCCGTGAAGAACACACACAACTACGCTTTTTTTTCGTTATTTCTACTTAAAAAATCAGCGGAGGAACGATAGTCCACCAACGTGTTAATATGTGTTAAATTCCTTTGTTTTGTAATAACCAAGATGGAGAATGCCCCCTGCTTCGTGGCTTCACCTTTTTCCTTCGATGCTCCCTCCTGTTAGTTTCATACTCGAAGCCCGCAGACTACTTTTCCTGTATTCATAGCTGTACGCAAGGAAAATAGTATGTAGCTTAAAATGATTTTACGACAAATTAATTGTCATTACGTGTTGCTGACGTAACATATGAGTTTTTTAAATTTTTGCAAGGAAAGCGAAATGCATGAAGTGACGTCATTTATTTGTCATCGGATTCAATATGTACAAATACTTCAGGATTCATTCACAACTTCTGAGAAGAGTTTGAAATTACGTTTGTGATACCCATCTCTTAAAGACAATGACGATATACATGGATCTGAAGAGAGTATGAAATAGTTGAATAGATCTTCAATGGTGTATTGCGCTGCGTCTTTTCTTGTCCTTTGTTCTCTAACGAACTTGGTCCTTATTTTTGGCTTCTTTGCCACGTTGTCCTTTTATCATAATTGCGCTTTTTATGATTTCAGATCCATGAACCAAGATTTTGTGAACAGATGTAGACATATGAAACCATGATATGATCATGAGTATTTTTCATTTAACATTTTTGTTGTGTCTAAAGTATAATCCCTAAATTTTTCGGTGTCTACCTCATGTCCTCAAGAAATTGTTTGTAATATCACATGAAATCTCGTAATAATTTCTTCATCAACTCCTGTGATCTCTGCCGATTTCTTCATATTTCTAAAGAAAAATTCTGGCTGTATTGCCTGTGTTAGTGGATCCATAACCAGGCTTTAGTTGATCGACTAATATGTGAAGTTTTTTCTTTTGGTCATCGATGATTCTGTTCTTCCTAGCTTTCATTTTGATCTTATTTTCTCCTATCGCTTGCCAGCACTTGATTTCTAGTCTATAGACAATATGAAGACAACATTTGAAGATCCTGATTCAAGCATGTAAATTTGATAAGCCAAAATTGAAGTTTACAGTGTTGTTGGAGAATTTTTTTTCTAAAGTGTCTAACTTGTTCATATCATTAGGTTTAGCTCCACGTATGTAAAAACGAATAGTTAGTTGATCTCGTATCCGTTAGAATACGAATGTAAATGATAATTGTAGACTGAAACTAATGCGTGATCTTGGATTTAAAGCGTCTTTATATTTCTATAACAAGTCTTCCAAGTGTAATTTGACGTTTTTTACGAAATTAACTATTTCTTTGTCCAATTTTGGTTGACTAAATTTTACTTTTTATATTATGAACTTTTTTAATTCATCACAATCAGACTTTGTCAGATTTTTAAATTTCAGCCACTCACTGAAAAGGTCCATCCTCATAACACAGTCAGTGCGACATGTAAAAAAATAATAGTATTTAAAATAGCAGCTAAGCGCAGTTTCCTACACTTTTAAATGAAAGCTTATGGTTTAAACTATATACTAAAGAAATTTTAAATCTGAAAGTATCTGCAAAATTTTGCGAGCTCTGAGTAACAAAAATCTTTTAAGTGAAGGAGAAATTTATCACTAGACTATTTCTCTAATTATGGATAATTAAACATATTAAAAATTAGTAATCTTTCCTTCTTCAGAGGCAGTTATGATGAATATAAAATATTAAACTTTAAACAAAATATTGTTCTTGCATATTTCGCAAATGAATAGGATCATCTGAAAGCGATAAATTCGTGAAAATTTATTTATTCAACTTTCAGCCGTTAAAATTAATTCTGTGGTTACAATTAAAAGTGACTGATATTTAGTGTTTCATTATTAGGTATTTGGTTAATGTTTGCATTATGTCGCGCTAAATTGGCTTCCTAGCCCACAGTGTGATGGTTTGAATCCCGGAAGTCAAGCACTTGTGGCTTATTTAATAATATTAATCATAAAAATAATAAAATGTAGAGCATAACCAAAAAATTTTCGTAAGATATTATTACCCTTCTCAGGGATAACACAATTGCCAAATAATGGTCAACACACAAAGCCACCGGGGCGAGTTTTTGTGAGTTTTTCGTAGGGGATTTTTATTATAATTAAAAAAAGTTAACACCCACGTATTTTAGGCCATACTAGAGCTTTTTCTCTTGGTATAGGAGAAAAAGAGACATCGTCACAGTCCTGAAATAGAACTAGGGTCCCTCCGTTGAGCCCATGGTGTCTTAATCGCTAGACGAACGAGGACTAGAACAACGCTCTCCTTCTACACATGGATGTAAGATATTATTACCCTTCTTAGGGTTAACACAATTGATAAATAATGGCCAACACACAAAGCCACCGGGGCCAGTTTCTTGTAAGATTTTCATTTTTTAAACAATAAATACTGTCATGAAATCCAAAAAATTGCACTTCTGTGGACAACTCACATCCTATTCAGATGCTTATAGTTTTCTAAGGTCCTTGGATAGAACTTGGTAACTAAATGTATGAAACAGCCCAATAATACATAGAACGTGAATTTGCATATTTATAACTATTATTCTTATTATAATCATTATGTACAGATGTATTTCACATACCAAGGACATATATTCAACTACTTAAATCCTAGTTACCAACCTGCCTCTGAAATTTTTCAAATAATTTCAATTTATTTTATCCTTTGAATTCCATAGTCTCGGTCCTTCATAATGATGTACATTATTCTATGACATCATTTTTATTTAGTGGTAAAAAATCTAATCAACGTTTACTTATAATTCAGTCACCATAAATCGCCCTGCCTTTGTGTTTTACGACATGATGAGAGCAAAGGTCCTATGTCAACGGGCCCTGCAATTGTTGGAGAAATTAGAACTATTTAAGGCACAGGAAACCAATCACCGGATTGTAGTGAGCAGTTAGTCGGTAAGGATATTTTTTACACCATTGGGGAGCGACCCCGGGTTAACGACAGTGTAAACGAATGTGTTACCATTACAGATCTCGAAAACTTTATTAATAATATTAATAAAATTGTTTAATTTTAAACTTAGAATTTGGACCAATCTACAAGATTGTAAGGATGTTGCTATTTTTATT
Organism: Dysdera silvatica; assembly: GCA_006491805.2. NCBI lineage: Eukaryota > Metazoa > Arthropoda > Arachnida > Araneae > Dysderidae > Dysdera > Dysdera silvatica. The sequence goes on along the minus strand of QLNU02015270.1, from coordinate 7,739,893 downwards.
TGAGTTCATTAACTTATAGAGGTAATAAAGACTTCACAATAAATTCTGTAGAAATTATTTTTACAATGAAAAGAGGCAGAAAATTATATGTAAAAAGTAGGTATAAAGAAATATTATGCCAAGAGGAACCTGGTAATGTGACCACCTTAGTAAATTGACCATCTGAATAAGGTGACCACTTTTATAAGAGAGGATTTGTAGGGACATAGGTATGCCTACACCAAAGTCTGTCCCATATAGTGACACCCTCTCTTTGGTAATCATTGCAGTCCAGTCCCAAAAGTGGTCACTTTAGACAGGTTCTACTGTATTGCTAAAACTTTGAAAATTTTGCTCGAATGGGAAATAGAAGTGTATGTCATATTTGATGGGAATATGTTTATTTCATTCCGATGAAAGTGATGTGCAGCTATGTGATATGCTTTATTGATAAACGAACTTGGAAAGCGATGAAAATGATCGATCTCATGGAGGAAGCGATTGAATCCTGTGTACTTCCGGGAATACAGAGACGATTAACGATTTCGCCTTAATTCAAATATGATCAAGATTAAGAAATCCAGTGAGATGACAACTGCTTCCTTTTCCTGATCATGATATAATTTAAGTCAGACACGTATTGTATTTCATAATAGTTATTTACGCACTCAATTACGTCTCAGTGACTCAATCGCATTCCAGTGACCAGAGGCGGATTAAGCCTATTGGAGGCCCCTGGCGGTAAAAATTTCGAGGCCCTTAGACAGTGACGTAACGGAAAATCTCGGGGCCCCCCATAATAATTTTTTGAAGCCCCCTTTTACGAAAATTACTTTATATGTGTGTGTATGTGTAATAGTGTTGTGTCTTCTATAAGAAATTGACCAGTGATGCATTCCAATATTTTAAACAGAACACATGTTTATTAGTCACCGTTTCATGACGTAGGGTTCTGACGCAAAGCGTATAGCTTCAAAACTCTTCTAGATTTTGTAATTTTCGGATGTTGAGTTCAATTTTAAAGTTCAAAGCTGAAGTAAATACGCGTAATGAGTTTGCCACAGTTGGAAACCGTTCATTTTATTTTATATTTTACCTAAAGATTAAAAAAAATCCTTATTAACTAAAAAATATATTATTATTCTTTACTTATACATTTTATGGAAAATGAATGACGTCAAAAGAGGCCTCCTTTTTTCTGCCCCCGTCAGGGTTACCAGTACGCCACTGCCCTTTGACCCAAGCTCCAAAACAAAACAATTCTGTAAAGTACTGATGATATTTTCGGAAGGATCAACTCTACGTTGATGTGTATATATATACGGGATAAGTATTAAGACATGTGCCTAGTAGTCAAATCAAAGTCATTCCTCTCCTCAGTTTTTTATAAGAAAAATGGCGTTATTGAGAACATGGTTTCCGCCATTATAATTTAATTTCATTTAATTCTCATTTCATTTATTTAATTAGACGTGGCGAAACTACAGTTGCGACAGTAGCATTTAACCTTTCTGGCACTCATCGTTGAACTAATATGATTTTTAATTAACTTTAATGAAAGAACGTTCTGTACTTATATACGTAGAATACGTGAATAATATTGAATATTGCATCTTTCGCTTTTTGTGTTGTGGTAGTTTTTAACTAGGAATCTCTCGCGCTCGGAGGCCCTTTAGAGATTGGGGGCCCCTGGCGGCCGCCAGGTCCGCCAGCCGCTTAATTAGCCACCGCCAGTGACTCAGTTGCGTCCTAATGACACAATCGTTGCCCAGTGGCTTAATAATGTTCCAGCGGTTCAATAACGTTCTTGTGACCCAATAGTCTTCCACTGATTTAATTTCTTTTCGGTGACTCAATTACATTTTCAGTGACTCAAGTGTTTCCACGTGACTCAAAGGCACGTAGTTAATCACAAGGTTTCGTACACACCGCAAGGCCGATCGATAAGTTCTATCTCAAATTTATATTTCTCAAAAATTCGTAACATAGGAAGAATGATTCTAAATCTAGCTGTGGACAATATATTATGTGCAATACATATAATATTAGACATTCGTACGATGTCACAGAGTTCAAGTTGTTCTTTATTTAACTTTTAAACTTAATTTCTTGGGCAATAAAATTGACTAAGCTTTTTCGACGATTTCAGTGTTAGCTAATTTATAATACATCACCACACTGTCACTACACGTGGTAGTTCTTTTCGTAGTAGTAATTTTTCTTTTCGGTAGTATTTTTCAGTATTAATTCGGTAGTAAAGGAACAGTGTGCATCACTCCGCTGTTATTACCGGTAAAGGAACTACTGTCCTAAAAAAGCATAAAAGGCTAAACAGTTACAAGCTGCTGCAATACAATTACATAGAAACGAATCCCACTTAGTATTAATATTTAGTAAATTATTAATATTTTTTCATTGGTATTAATATTATCACAAAGAATTTAATTATACACTTATTAAACGGAGTATATGTGTCAGCGGATCAATGGGGTCCTCAGCCGGTAAAAATTTTAAGATTTTTATTGGAAACCCGTCACGGGGAAGTGCAATTTTATTGTCCAGTCCAGCGGTTCTTTAATTTTTCTAGACAGACGACTCCCCTTTAGAGATCACTCGCTCTCGCAGACACCCAAAATACACAAATAAACTCAAAGTTTAAAGCCCGGAATTTGCATCATACATATTTATTTCTAGTGTTTCATCACTAATTTTCACCATTTAAGGAAGGAATTTTTCGTCCCCTCATAATTTATTCTTAGCATTAAAGAGTAAATGCTTTTGTCTTAGCATTTTTCCGAGCCTTTGTGGAACGCTGAGTGGGTCTCACAGACCCCTGATAGGGTTCTGTGGAACCCCAGGGTTCCACGGATCACAGTCGAAGAACCGCTGGTCTAATTCATACGTTGTAAAATCTGCTATTGTGTTTAAATTGAATTTCAAGATCGGATGCAATATGTAATCTTTGCGACATTATTATTATTATAATTATTTATAGATAAATCTCATTCGCCATTGCCTAGAGGTAAATCTCATTTAGTATCGTTTAGAGGTAAATCTGTGTGTTAGAGGTAAATCATCGTGGGTTGGCTTGCCCTGTCTTCCCGCTTCCCTTGCCTCGTCTGACCACCACATAGTTCTATCACCTCCCCTCCACAGCCACTTCAAAAATAAAAAGAAACCTTAATGTCAAACGTTTCATCGCTCTAATATTTATCGCTAATTTCTAAACACCAATAGTCTGCCTAGATAAATTCAAAACACGTCCCATTAACCAACCGTTTCAACTCTCATTCCACAATCAACTTCTTCCCACCTTACCCAACATTTTTACCCATTCATTTGGGGATAAACGAAACTCTCGTAGGCGCCCCTTCTGCATGGTTATCTAGGCTAGGCTAGGCTAGGCTAGGTAAATCTCATTCGCCATTGCCTAGAGATAAATCCAATTCGCTGTTGCCTAGATAGAGATCTCATTCGCATTACCTGGAGAGAAATTTCATTTAGTGTCGCTTAGAGATAAATCTAATTTGCCATTACCTAGAGAGAAATATCATTCGCCATTGCCTAGAGATAAATATCATTCGATATTGCCTCACTGGCGGATCCAGCGCGGGACGAGGAGTGCAATCCCCCCCTCCCTCCCAGTTAAAGTTAAATAGGAAAAAAATAAAGACGATGAAGAATATTTTATATGTTGTTTGTTACAACTGTAATAAATAAAAGTCTTACACTAAAGTCTCTAAGTCTTGGAGAAATGCGATCAAGACGTTTTTCCACGAATCTACAAGCTACTCGTCTTTCAAACTACGTTTTCAGTAAGGGTTACTTCAGCAGAACGTAGTTTTTTATCCTTGAAGCGCCGTCAAACTTGGCTTCGAACGCGGATGACAGAAGAGACTTTTAATACACACCCATAGAGACATTCATATTGATGTAAATAAAGTGATTGACAAATTTTCAAAGAAACCAAGATGGCTCGACTTTGCACTATAAACTTCAAGTTTTTTAAAAAGTTGCTTGTTATAAAAAAGTAAAATAATTACAATGTTTTTGTAGTTTAAATTTAAACTTGTTCTATTAATTACATTGTAAATTATCGTTTTGGTTATTGTATATGTCTCCTTTACTAGGTTATCCTTCTGTCATACTTGACTATAATCTACCCTAAACCATATAGTTTAATTAAAGAAAAGCCCAGCTTTAATTCATTGTCGTAAATTAAATATTTTGGTGAGTATAAAGCAGGGTTGTCCAACCTTTTTGGGTAGCGGGCCACTTAAAGAATTTTCACGGATCTTGCAGGCCAGCGGGTCCTTAAATAAAAGAAAAAAAGACTAACACGCTTAACAGCCTCCCTTTAAAGTTTCTTTCAGTCATTTATTTTTGCACTTTCGATATAGAAAGGGCTCACCTATGCTGGCCCAGCGATTTTTCCTTATTTTTGAAAAAAAAATCTAAAATTTTTGTTTGGGAAACTTTTTTTATTTCAAACAGTTGTAGGCGGGCAGAATTAATATTATTCGCGGGCCAGATTGTGACATATGTTGGAAAACCCTGGTATAAAGAAAGGCTAGTAATATAACAACATTTACCTAAACTATTTAACTGTCCAAAACTAAAAATTTTCCCCGTTAGGGCCCCCAAAATCTACCACCCCGTAACAACATCCTGGATCCGCCCTTGTATTGCCTACAGATAAATCTCATTAAGTAGTACTCAGTGGTGCATTGTACTTAGCATTGGTTTAAGTATTTATTGGTTAAATTATTGGTTAAGTATATATTGGTTTAAGTAATTAGTTAATACTATGCATCATTTCCTAGCACTACCTGAAAACTTTGTTTCAAACCGCTTCCCGTTGGTTTGTCCAACAGCCTTTGGGCGTATTGAACTGTACTTGGTATAATTGAGTTTAGTTTTGATGCCATATTAGTCATTAATTCTGTCCCTGGAACCCGTGGAACGGTCTTGAGATGTAAAACAACAAAACACGTTGTTTGGTGCAGTATCACCTCACTTGTCCTTGGACTGTAAAATACAAAGGAAAAGCAATTTTAAAATATAGATATAAACATTCATATTGAATTGCATAATGTGGCAACTTCACACACATGTCGACCTATTGGGAAGTTTCTAAATAGAAGTGTCTTATATACAGAAAGAAGGCTTGAGTACTTGACTTCGCCCATCTTCAGCCTGCAGCTCTGTCCAACGAAAACATAACTAATAAAAATCATTGCTATAATGTTTATGTGTTTCGATGCAAGGACATCTGAAGTCATTCTGGGTTCCATAATTTTTTGAGAAATCCCAACCTGTGACCTTTGACACGAAACCTTGTCTACGGTAGACAAAAAAAAACCGGCACGTGATCTAGGGTAACACCTGAATCGAACCCGGATCAGCAGCCTAGGAGAAAAACGCGTTACCTCTACGGAACTGTAGGTCTATTACTATAATAAATATATGATTTATATTGAAATATTTTGATTTAAACTAATTAGAAATATTGGGAGAGGGTTGTTTGAGGAAGTACGTCAAAACCGATCAGCGTTTCCAGTATGTTAGCTTTCAAAATAAATAAATAATAGTAGTTAAAAGATTATGAAAGTCGGATTTAAAAACTTGAAATTTTGTTATCCCTGCTTATGAAAGAAAAACATACAGGGTTTAAAACTTAAAACCATCAATTTCAATTACAATTTTTGACAATATTATTATAGGGTAAGAAGGTCAACCTGTTTTTAAAATGTATTATTATTATTATATATTAAACTGATTATTACATCGTTATCTTTTTAAGAAGATTATAAAGTTTTCTCACTTTTAAATCTCTTTAAATATGTGCAGGTAATATATTAAAAAGAAAACTTGGTTTCGTAAAAGATATACTATATATCCAAAAGTCACCCGATACTTTTGATTTTAGACTTTTTTCGAATTTCTCGAGAAATATTGAACGAATTATTCTTCAACTTCGGTTACGTAAAGAACGTGCTTGAACTCATACTTTCCAAGAAAGATTCAATCAAGAATGTATTTAGGAGACCGACAACAAATTGAAGAAAAAAATATATATTTGTTATCATCCTGTATCACAAAAAAATGGAAATAATTCGTAACTTCAAAAACGATTTTGCTTTCTATATGCAATAATCTTATGCATTTTCATAAAAAAACAGCATGCATATCCACGAAGATATGATTTTTTTTTTTGAAAAATTCCATTTTTTCGCGTGTTTTGCTATGAGATGCACAGGTTTCAAACGAATTTCATGAAACTTACATAAAGCTTGGCAACATAAAAAAAATATTATACTGAAATTTGAAATGAATAGATTAAATATTCGAAGAGATATGAGTATTTATAGATAATATTGTTTAACTAGGCATGCTCAAAAGATAAAAAAAAAACTTTCATAATTCGGTAGCTAAATATGTAGGGCAATTTATGTAAAAATTTTAGCTGAATATCGTAAAAATTTATAAAATTATCAGCAATAAAGTGAGCTTCATTTCAGTTACTTTCTAAAAGTAGCTGGATGATAAGGGATTTTCCACAAATTGACATTAACTAATTTATCGGACACACATGTGCTCTAAGTGATAACTCCAGAATTATGAAAATAAGTAGAAGCACATTTCTTTTGCTGTATAATGTGATTTATGTACCATAAATTATTGTCATATAAGAAATACTATAAAAATGCAGAAACAAATGACAATTTGTGGAAAATCCCTTATCTTTCAGCTACGTTTAGAAAATAACTGAAATGCAGCTCACTCTATCGCTGATAACTTTCTAAATTTTCTCGATATTCAACTAAAAATTTTATATAAGTTACCCTATATAATTGGCTACCGAATTATAAAAGAATCGTTTATCTTTTGAGCATGCGCAGTTAAAAATTATTACCTAAAAATACTCATATCTCTTCGAATATTTAATGTATTCATTTTAAATTTTAGTATCAGATTTTTGTTTTTTTTTTATGTTGCCAAATTTTGTGTAAATTTCATGAAATTTGGTTGAAAACTGTGCATCTCATAAGCAAAACACTTGCGAAAAAAAGTGGAATTTTTCAGAAAGACCTTCATATCTTCGTGGATATATATGCTGTTTTTACGAAAATGCACAAGATTATTGCATATAGAAAGCAAAATTTTTTTAAAAGTTACAAATTATTTTCACTTTTTTGTGATACAGGGTGATCACAAATATTTATTTTTTTCTTCAACTAGTTGTCGGTCTCCTAAATGCATTCTTGACCGAATCTTTCTTGAAAAGTATGAGTCCAAGCGCGTTCTTTACGTAACTGAAATTAAAGAATAATTCGTTCAGTATTTCTCGAGAAATTCGAAAAAAGTCTAAAATCAAAAGTGTCCGGTGACTTTTGGATATATAGTGTACATTTTTGAATTTGTTGCAATGGTTCAATAACCCCAACTATGTAAGCATTCAATTAATAAGGAAAAATAGAGAATTTTAATTTAATAATAAAATTATACCGTCTTCCTTTAAGTGTTGAAATCCCTTTATCCACCAAACGTGATTAGAAAGCTCACCATTGAAGCGTACAAAGAAGAAAAAAAATCGAGGTAAAAATAAACAAATCAGACTTCTAAATCAACTTTAGCTAACTTGCAGCTTGTGTTTTGTTTTTTGGACATTCGCAAACGAAGTGTCAATTAGGCTAATAATCACCTAAGAAACGATTAATCAGCGGGTGGTTAAAGATCCTAAAAAAAATATTTTACTTCCTTAAGCTCTAGTTTTTCAAAATAACACGGAATTTCTTTGTTTTCCTTTGTATACAAGCAAGTTTTTATAGAGGAAATTTAAAGAGAGAAATGGCTAATAGAACGTGTTTTAACATCCACGTGTAAGGCTGGAATTAAAGCTTCAAATAATAGTAAATTTGTTTATTTAACCCAATTTTGTATACATTTTCGTGAAGTACATATAAACAATTTGAGAAAACACAGAATAAATCTTTTCGATTTTATGTTTAAAATTTGGGTTAGAATTGGAAAAGAATAGGAAGCCGAAGCTTGTTACGGGATTCTCTTCCAAAATGGTTTTACAATTCCGTTGAGGTTTGTTATTTTCTTAAATATCTGAAATATCGAACATTGTATAAATCATTCACTTATTAAAACAGCATTTCCGTAAGCCGGCAGTCTGAATATATTAAAATTAATGCTATATATACGATATTTGGGACTCATTTGAGAAAACGATGACACAAAATTGGATAAAGTTTATGTGTTAGACTGAAAAAGTAACACAGGTGAAATAAAAATTATGAATTTTATGCGTTTTTCAGAATTCGATCCAGTTAGATCTCTAAGGTGTGTTAAAATGAATAAGATTAAATTTAACATAATCTTTTAGAGTTGATGTTATAATTTTAAGAGCATTAGTATTGAAAAATACATTAGAATGGAACACATATTATAGATTATTTAACTGATATACTTTGGAAAAATACTGCAAGAAAAAAAAATTGGGGTGTGGGGACTTATCCATTAAGTATCGCAGTTTTACTTTAGGAAAAATGCAATTTCAAATCAATCCATTTAGCGTGTTTAATAGAATTTGTTCTGTACATCATTGCTGCATAAATTATTTTGCGGAGAAAACCCCAAAGAGCCCAGTTAAGATTATTTAAGTTCAGATAGGGTTTAATTAGATAATTTGGAGTCTCTTTTTGATATTTCTCAAACGGACGATAGAAGAGCGTTTGTTCTTGAGCTCACGAATGTACAATCGAAATATCCGTTTGACAGGAAGTTAAGAAAATGATGAAATAACCACGTCAAGTCGATCACTGGTCCATTCTTATGGAATTTGCTTCTTAATGTTGTTGTGGGAGCGAAGTCGTGGTCCGTGATCAAATGAGCGGGTGTGTCTGTGTGCCGTGCCTCCGGCATCCCTTTGTTGTGGACGTCTGAAAATTTGAGAGATAAGAAAAAACAGGCTTGTTATGAAACAAACTAAAACCAAGAAACGTTTAACAACTAAAGAGGGTGGGGGGGGGGAGATGATGGCCAGATAAAGGAAAGATTTCGCGCGTAGTTACCAAGCGAATTGTTATTGAGATGTGGATTTCTGCAAATGACCGAGAGGGGGTGGGTCTAAATGGGTGCAGCTGTTTAAGAAGGGGGGGGGGGATTTCTTTTTATGGTTGGCTTTCTTTCTTTTGTGGTTATAAAACCAACCCCAAGAAGAAGCGGGCAGGGAAGTCTCCAGAGGATGAAGAGGAAAACATCCAGGGGATATTTTTATTTTAAGGGAAATAATTGAATCTGTCAAAAAGAATTAGATTATTTCTGAACTGGAAGGTAACGTAGCTGAGAAAGATTAGGGGTACTGTTTTTAAAAGTAAAGTGGTTATTTATTAACTTATTTCTATACATGTGCGAAAGACGAAAGGAAATTACCAAAACTAAGCGAACCCGGAAATTGTAGGCTTAAGAGAATCTTAGTTTTTTTTAGTGCTGCCCTCTTGAAATATCCAATTTTATTTACGTTTGATGTACCACATACTTGGATATTGAACCTAAATTTGTATATTTTAATTAATTAAACAAACAAACAAAATAACAAGCACGCAAGCAGGTAGGCAAATCAATCAACAAATCTCATTCGAATTTAAAACATTAAATATTCTAAGTATTTTGTATAAAACTCCTTGATTCAAGTATACCTACCTTCACCAGGGTTGTGAATATATATGTTTACTTGTAATTGCAATACCGAAAAATTTCATAATAATAATAATGTTTGTCATAAATGTTATATATTGCATTTGATCTTTAAATTCAATTTAAATATAATAACAAATTTCACAAAATATAGTCAGGACAATTCAACTTGTACTTTCCCGTGACGGGTCTCCAGTAAAAATGATGAGATTTAACCGGCTGAAAACCGTATTAATCCGCTGGCGAACAAACTCCGTTTAAAGAAAAAATAAAAGAAAGAATGACAAGGTAAGAAAAACTACCTTTTAAAACATAAAGAAATAATGACAATAATAAATGTTGCATAACCACTACCACAAGAAAATTACTATTCAGGAAATACCTTGAATAGACAAGAATTACTAAAAGTGTCAGAGTGTGATGGTTCTTGTCGTTTTCCTGATCTCTTCCTATCATAGGAAGAGTCACGTGCTTTAAAGCTTAAGCGACAATATCACCATGAGGAACTTTTGTTTTTCGGTTGAAACTAATCAGCTGCTTTCGTTAGCTTCGTCTGATTTCCTAAGGCTATTTCCAATTCCGGAAGAAAATTAACAAAACCTGTTAGTGAAAATAGCAGCCCATCACCGACCATTCCTGTCTGCTGTTTCAGGTATCAGCAATATCGAAAACTCCTGTTAGTTTCATCCCAACGTTTACGATATTTTCTTTCTGGGTTACGATTTTTCTCCTAAAGTTTTCATTTACTCGTTACCTAGTGAAGACACTCTACAATGCAGGCATTAATACAGTAGGCTCCGATCCTCCGAATTTGGCTAAATTGAAATGGTTTGCTTCATTTATTTTATTTGTTTATTTGGTAAATACTCGTACAATGCTTTCGGTAAAAATGCCCATATTCATTTCTAGTGTACCGCGGTTTATGAAAGAAACTAATACAAATGGTAGATATCGGATATATACAGCTTTAAGACTATTTCGAAAGTAGTTAATATCTTAGTTGACACACACACACAGGTTTTCATTATACATAGAGTAATATAGTAATATTGGATTAAACTTTTTATGGGAAAATGTTGTAGTTTCTTTAAACTTTTACACTGTGAATCCCACTTCCAGATTTTCCTATACCGTGCTAGTCCCCTTTATTTCTAATAATTAAGGTTTTGCTATTTTGAGTTTCGAAACTATGCTTTGCGAAACCCCAAGAGTACTGAAGAAGTATCCTTAAAATAGATGGATGAACGCTTTCACAAAAATTACATTGAACATTGAAAAACCCCACTTGTCTTACGTAAAGAATAAAGGAATGAGCCCAGTTGTCAGGAAATCGTATTTCGCCATATATAATGATGACCATATTATCTTAATATAAAATCTTTAAACATCAGTCGAAAAGATCAAAACTCGCGTTGTATAGCATTCGCGAGCACCTACTACAGTAGCCTTCAACCCACGGTCTGCGGGCCACATGCGGCCCGCCAGTTCAAGGGAAAAAAACAAAAACAAATTGTTTCACACAAACATAACTTCCCTACTCTCTCTCTCTCTCTTTGAGTCTGAAATATATGTATTTTACTCTGTTGGCATTTTCATATTTCGTAATAAATACTTTAAAACCATACCATAGAACCGAATTAACACTCGGTTTTCCCCCCTCAATCGTGATTTACTTCAGTTTTTTGGTGTATATGGGCATTTGGTGCAGTTTTATTGATTTGCAGTGCAACAGTGATTTAAAAAAAAAATTCAACTTAGGACTCATCAAATTCTATTCTAAATATGCCAAGAAAAACATCTTCCCAGCCATCTGACTGCGTGCTCTGAAAATGTGACTGCTGTGGAGCATTTACATCTGTGCATAGGCTGACGTTGAAAGTTCACAAGGGGAGTTACAGGCTTAGAATTTTGGGGGGGTTATATAGTTACAACTAAATATGTTCATATGTATATGCACAAAATGTCATTGCAGTGGGAATCGCAATCGCTATCACCTCCCTCTCCCCTCCGCGTACGCCAACGCGTCTGTAAAAAGCAGTTTTCAAACATAAGGTTGATAAATAAAAAGTTAGGACCAGAATAACTGACGTCCACCTTGTAAGCATTCTTAGGATTGCAATATCAAAAATAAGACCTGATATTGACAGGATTGTTAAAAATAAGCAGTGACAAAAATCTCGCTAAAAGGTTTGATTTCGCTTTACATATTAATAACTAAAAGTATTGTAAATGTTTTTTGCTTCCATGAGTATTTTACATTGTAATATATATATATTGAGTCCCAAAGGCGGATACAGAAAATATTTTTGGGTGGGCACGGCTTGCTGCGGCGCACCCGTCAAGTCGCCTACGTTCACAGTCCTAATATTGCTGATACAGTAGTGCGGCCCATGGGCCTACAAGAATAAGCAAAATTGGTCCTTGGACTGAAAAAGGTTGAAGTCCCTGGCTTGCGATGTTTGAGCAAGTCCTACGAGAAATATTTTCCAACGGTTGGACGCATGCGTACCAGGTGGGACATGTCTGGACTTTGTATATCGATTTACATAGGGACTTTAGGTGAATTTTATCAGCTAATCATCGGTCGAACGGTTAGAGCATCCGTTTACGAACCAACAAATCGTGCGTTTTGCTGCAGGGATGGGGTAAAAAAAAAAAAAAAGCCTTTGTATTAACATGGAAATCACAATGGCTGTAATGGTAATGTGAGTAAATACCAACTTCTATCATTATGTGGTTTATCTAATTAAATACTTATCTATCAAAAACAATAAAATAAATACCAATTCATACCACCAGCCGGCGTTTTTTCATTAAACGGAAAATTTGTAAAAAAAAAAAAGGATCAAAATCAGTTATATTACGTAACTTTTATTAAACAGAAAATTTGTAGAAAAAACAGAAAAGTTCTGGTGACTCAGCTGCCATGACTTTTTCTGTTAATTTACAGAGTTTTTTTTTACAGTGTATCTAGAATATATAAGTATATTCTCAAACCGTTCAAAACTAAACGACTCCAATTCTTTTATACTAAATACTACTTTTTTAATTAAAATAAAATATTTTCGTTTCTTATACACTGTTTGTGACTACATAAACAATGACTATATACATGAAAGCTCCAATTAAAAAAAATTATATTAAAAGTAAAAAGGAGCCAGGTACTCTGCAGTCAAATTCTTTCTTAGAAAGGGACCAGTGGGACAAGGAGGTTGTAAACCATTGCATTATTACTATCTTAAAAGAATAATATTGGAAGGAGTTAAACAATAAAGACCTGAACTATTGCTTTGGAATCAAGGGCGGATCCAGGATCTTATTGTGGCGGGGCAGTTCCGCGGGCCCTTCCCGGGACAATTTTTAGTTTTGGGCTGTTGAATAGTTTAGGTAAATGGTTTGTTTTTCTTAAGTTATATTACTGAGCTTTCTTTGTACTCACCAAAATATTTAATTTATGAAATGAATTAAAATTGAGCTTATCTTTATTTAAATTACAGTATTTAGGAAAGATTATAGTTAAGTATAGCAGAGAGTATACGCTATTAAAGGAGACATGTGCAATACAACAACCAAAAATGTTAATTTACAATGTAATTAATAGAAAAAGTTTAAATTTATGTAACTAAAGCGTTGCAATTATTTTACATTTTTTATAACAAGCACCTTTTCAAGTCAAACCGTCTTGGTTTCTGTGAAAATTTGTCAATCACTTTATTTACATCAATATTGATGCCCCTGTGGGCGTGTATTAATGCTAGTCCTGAAAGCCGCTCTTCAGTCATCTACTTTCGAAGCCAAGTTTAAAGGCGCTTCAACGACGAAAAACTGCCTTCTGCTAAAGCAATATTTACTGGAAACATAGTTTGGAGGGCGGGAAGATTGAAGATTCGTGGAAAAACGTCTGAATCCCAATTTTCTAAAACTTCTAAGACTTGGAGACTTTGGACGCCTATGTTAGACTTCTATTTATTACAGTCGTAAGAAACAATATATAAAATATTTTTCCTTTTTAACCCGGAGCGACGGGGGCGTGGGGACGATCGCCCCCCTCCATTAGATCCGCCCTTGTTTAGAATAAAAATACAAAGAATCAGGGAGGAAATTTACATACAAAAGGTTAAACACTTGTAAAATAGCAAATAGATCACTCGAGCTTTTGGATGCGTCAGCATATGTTCACCATTTTTTCTGTCAACCTTTTTTCTTTCAATTCTGATTATTCTTCAATTACTCATAATGAAAGGCGTCTTCTAACACCTCTGACAGTTTGAATAATGTATTTGTTACTTTACCAGAATTTACTCCCAACTTTTTATTATTATGATAATAGAAATGTATAATTTTTAATTGCTTAATTTCTTAAATATATGTAATGCATATAAATTATAGCAAGAAATTATCGTCATCATTAGAGACATATTTTCATAGTATTTACGGTAAAATTTCTATAATATTTAGTTCAATATTCTTATGACTTTATAAATAAAATTTTCTTAAAACTTAAAGCAAGTTGTACATAAATTTAGAAAAAAATTGCGTAAAATTAGAAAGAGGGTAGAGGGGTTTTCCAGCAATTACGTCATTCCTAACAGTCAGACACAATTATTTAGGAATTTGATTAGAATACGGTTGAATTGTGTTTTCCAGAACAATAAAAATTACATAATGTTGCATTATTGTCTGGTTCGTATTCTATACAACAATTGTTTCGACGCTAGTATGTGTATCACGTCAAAATTTTCTCCGACCAATTTTCTTCTCAATATAATCTCAAGATTGAATTCTTTTCTTTTTTTTTTAAATAAGTTGTAGTTATTTCATTTTTTTCAACAAATAAAACAAAAATTCTGTTCATCCAATTCCTATTGAATTATGTTGTTTGGGTCGATACTTCGAGCAATGAAGCATGCGACCGCATTTTTTTGTGTCTGTAAGTGTTGTTTTTGTATATATGCACACAACTGCTGAAGGAAGTTCAGTGTTTTGAAGTTCTACAGATCAGAAAATTTGATGTATATGATAACAGTCTTGAGTGAAAAAATTAAAGATTTTCCAAGTTTTCTTTTAGTAAATTCTTAAGGACTTTTATCATATTGTTTTTACACTAGTGAGCTGCAGAGATTTACAATCAGAAAATTCCTTTAGATGGATTTGTCTCATACAAGGGTATTAACCGCGCATTTACTGCCATGTTGTACATTGAACATTTTAAAAATGTTCAGTATGACATGTTGTTAATGTTTAGCATGTAGGTTTACGTAGTACGTACGTTTTTAGATGTTTAACACAACATTATATAGGCGTTCAGTGTAACCTGTGTTATACATCTAGTACAACACGGTTTAGGTATTAAATACATGTTGGGAAGATTCAGTTAAACTTTCGTAAATATTCAGTTTGATATTGTGCAAATATTCAGTATATTATGTTGGGGACATACAATACGTTATGGTGGTTTAATGTAACCTATCATAGGTATTTAGCACATCAGAAATTTTAATAGTTCATATTATTTAGTTATTAATTTCCTATTGCCGGATAAGGATTCCTTTCGTCCACTGATGATGAATAGAAGGCATTGGCTATAATTCACCACTCAGATGAACATGGACTGGTGAGTTATTTAGACTTTCCTTCTTTCTATGATTTAAATAATCAAACATATTTCAATACAGATCAAACTGGAGACGCAGAAATACACTACACTTCGAATCCGGCCATTACCAAAAAACTTGATTAACTTTCAGCTTGTGTGATTCTTCTTTCTAATCAAATGAGAGAATTTTTTTTTCCATGTCACATGCTTGATGCCGTCACCTTATTCCACGATTTTCTAATCAGTGGACCAAGTGTTCGCCAAACATATCTGTTCTGGTCCATTTATTTTTACGATATTGCTACTTCTTTTTACTTTTATTCATTCATCTTATCTGAGGAAGTTTCCTACTCTTTGTTTTTCAAGATTTGGTTGAAAATATCCGTTATCAATCGTTGACAAGTTCTTTCCTCAATGTGTTCTGCACACGTCCATTCAATTTTGGACTAAACAAATACGAATGACACGATGGTATGTATATATGTAGCTATTTATCATTTATTCGTTTAATTAAGTGATAAGGTATTTCTTGAAAATTTGTATCTTTCCATGTTTATCAGAAGTGAAGATTGTTCGGAGGATTTTTGCAGTAATTCAACTCTTCTTTGCTATTTAAATTTTATATGCAAGGCAGCGAAACTTCTATTCGCATTATCTGCATTCACTGGCCACCTTATAAAGGACCAAAATTTTCTATAGAAGCTTTTTTTTTGCGACACAACAGCTGCGACACTCAATGCGTCTTGGCCCTTTAACAGTAGTATTTCAAATAATTACCAAAAAAATCAACTTCCTATCGTACCTGTGTTGATCTGTCTTTTTTTTCCTTATAATTTCCTGTTGACTTTTTAAATCCACTTTCTTCGTGAGGACAAGACCTTTCTTATCAACCATTCATACAATGCACGGTTGAAACAATGTACTTCCCCAATAGGCAATTGTTCACTTAAATTGATTTATGAATCTTTATGCCTCCATTTTCATAATTTAAAAAATTAGAATTTATTTTGAAGCGAAGAAAGGAATTTTGAAACGAGGAAAGCAACGAAGATAGTATGTAACATGAATGCTAAAAAAACGCATTATATTGCATTTCGATAGGTAAATATACGATATAATGAAGCGATATAATTAGATCTAGTCCCCTGGCGTGTTATCTCTGTCGATTGCAAGAAGGAAAGGAAATGCACTGAAAAATCGCATCAAATTGCTGATCGTGTTTACCTTCAAGATGCTTGCATACTTCGTTTTTATTTAATCTGTTGTTATTACATATATCCGTCACATTTCAGGAAGTAACCTTAAAATTCGCCTGAATACAAAAACAAAATATCCTTGCTGTACTAGAAGTTGTAAACACATTTAAGTTTTATAAAAAGTTAGTGTTTTTTTTGTGTATGTATATATATATATATATCATATAGGGATTTGAGCATCTCGTCTGATGCACTTCGCTTATTGCTATACTTGTATTTTAAGACATGCCGCTAGGAAATACTCCAAGCATGTTGTTTTGGAAATGGCCCCTGATGAACGATTCCAAAGGCTCATACTTCTATTATATGGTATTTTTGTCTATAAAGCTGAGTTTGTACAGCTTGATTCTCTCTCATTTGGATTAATTATGTGTTTTTTAAGAATTAAAATGATGCGACTTAATCCATGGATATTTTATTTTATTTTAATTTTACCACAACCTATATGTTTACCTTTTGTATACCCTACATTTTAAGCTGTATTTACCTTTTCTAATTTATATCATCTGCATTTACTTCTATGCATTAAATATATGTGATTTTTAGCTTATATTATTGCAATCGAACTCATCTATAGTGACAACTATGCTATTATTCTTAAATTATGACTTTTCGTCACAAGTCTATTTTCATTTATTTTCATTTTTTTATTTATTTTATTTATAACGTTTATTTATAAATTATAGCGCCACTTTCTGATATCATCGAAATTTCATTGGTGGCTTGAATGTCGGTATGACTGAATTGGGCTATATATGTAATATTTAGAAACATGCTTTAGGCATTTACAAAACAACCCTTTTCAGGGCATCCCATCCCCCCAGCTAAATTAAACAGTGCAATTCAATTTTAAGAATACTGAGTTTAAAGGTTTTTGCTTATATAATTGCAGTGTTACTTTGATATTAAAAATGATTTTATTAAACAGTTTAAATTAAAGGAACTTAGCTATTTCACAAAAAGATACTTTGAATACCGACATGAAAGCTTGTATTCGCTAGACGTTGGTGTATAAACCAATTACCAAGTTTATTACAGGAACATAGCAAGCGATAATATATTTGCTTTACGGCGCAAGGACACGAAAGGTCATGCTGCTCCGGGACTTTCAGTTTTCCGAGGAATCCGAATTTCTTAAGTTCTGAGGAATTAAACCAAGACTGCAGTTAGCAGTTGGTCGATAATCGTTCTATTTTGGCATCGTTGGGAGTACAGCCAGTGTTACCTTTACACCAGGCGGATGCATTGCCGTTGCACCACTGCTGAGCCTAAAAAGATGATAAGCCATTTTATTATCATCATTCCCTCCCCCCTCCTTCTGATACTTTGTTTATTACTAATATGTTTGCTCTTCATCATCAGCATGTCATTGGAACAATAGTAACAAGTTCAGCTAGCATAACGTTAAACCGAACTTAATTTTAAACGGTGCGAAAAACTCTTACCGGCTAACTGCACATCATAGTCTGAGAATTGATTTTCTAAGTCTTAATACATCAGCGTATGCAGAAAGTCCACAAGAATAGATTATAGGCTTATAAGGTGTGTTAGAGGGTTAAATTCCATATATATATATATAATTTCATCGCAATGGAGAGTTACAACCTTCATCGACACTCCCTCCAAAGGTGCGGATTCCTCTGAGGAATGGCAGAAAGTTCATAAGGTGGAGTTACATAGCTACGATTCTATATATTTGTATATATATATATACACAGAATTTCATCGCAGTGGCGAGTTACAACTTTTATCAAAACTCACTGCATACCATACGATACAATTCTTTAAAAGATTCGGATTCCTCAGAGAAATGTCAGAGAGGGTGCGTAAGGTGGAGCTACAGGCTTATGAAGTGAGTTACAGAGCTACGATTTTATAAATTTATATGTATATATATAGAATTTCATCGCAATGGGGAGTTACAAACTTCATTAACACTCCTTGCGTATCTCAATTCTTCAACAGGTTCGGATTCCTCGGAGGAATGGCAGAAAGTACATAAAGTGGAGTTACAGGCTTATAAGATGAGTTACAGGGCTACAATTCTATATATTTATATGTATATATACAGAATTTCATCGCAATGAGTGTTACAACCTTCATCACTAATCCCTGCTTACAGTTCCTTAAGAGATCCGGATTCCTCGGAGGAATGACGGATTATTGCGCAACGTCTGAAGGTGACCACATTATAATTCATTGTCTATTATATTAATATTAATTCAGATTTAACTTCCAACAGTATCATATAATATATACCGTCCTTCTACGCACCGTAATATGGGGTTTAAGTCCATGGGCAACAGAAGCTTTGGTTCTTGAAGAACCTGTAGGTCCCGACACAGCATGATTCTTGAGGTCCCTGGTCGTACATACACAAATATCCTGTCCGAACCAGGGTCCCTCCATTTAGCCCGGAGTGTCCTGACCACTAGACGAACGATTACAAAAACAATGGTCTTTTTCTATGTATATAAAGATGTAAGATATTATTACCCTTCACAGGGATAACACAATTGCCAAATAATGGTTCAGAATTATTTGAGATTTTAATTTTGGTCGGTGCTATGAAGATGATTTCAATGTGAATGGTTACTTGTAAGTTTTATGACGAAGGGACAGCCAAATCATGCTGCATCAAGAACTTCTGTTTTCCGAGAAATACGAACCTCGTATTTCCTAGAGAACCAACTCCGGACTATAATGAGCAGTTAGTTATTAAGCATATGTATAAAAAGAATGGCAATAATTTAATGTGAGGTGTTTAGAAACAGATAGTGAAAAGTTTATTGAGTCAAAATGAAGCGAATTTGGTGTACATGCTCTTAGGACCATGAGATTTAGATATCCAAAAAATAATAATATTAAATAAAATAAAAAATATTTAAAAATTTTGCCACCACAAGGGAAATTGTCGCTGAAATCCTGAAACTGGCCATATTTCACTGAAATACAGCTAGATGGTCAATTAGTCAATATAAGAAAAGCTGAACATGTACTTCGAGTTCGTTTGATACAACTGACGCGATTTGCTAACCCAAAAACGAGAGTCTTTTGCTGGTAAAATCCTGTTATTAAAAAATGATAATACTAATTCCATAGATATTTCAGAAATTTCTGATTTCTTTAAATCAAATCTCATAATCCCAAGAGCATGTACACAAAATTTGGTTCAGGTTGACCCAGTAGATTTTTCACTATCGGGCTCCAAACGCCTCACGCTAAATTACAGCCATTTTGTATATATTTTATTTTTTTTACTGTTAGGAACCCTCAAACCCAGGATAACGGAGATATAGGTGAACTCGTTATTGCAATGAAAAATATTGCTTACAAAGGCGATCGGTTGAAGATACTTATGACATATGGGCATGGCATGTTTCGAAAGGTATCCAGGTTTACAATCAGAGACGAACCTACTGAGCCATCGAGTTAAGGGGGCACATAGCCCATAAAGTTTCAAAAATTTACCTTTTTTTATTTTTTTTTTATCAGAAAGCCCAAATATTTCTGACCATTTTAAGACCAACCGTTTAAAAATATCTACATTAGAAGTTGAATTACGAAAAAAAATCTAAAGAGTACTGAATCTTCAAGGATATCATTTTAAAGGGACGCAGAGTTTGTTTACATTTAGTTTCGATGTTTTCGTATTCATGTATTCGTTTAAGAATTTTATGCGCATTGTAGGAGACGTGTCTACATACATACTTTCTTATTTTATCAACAGATGCAGGACAAATGAAGTAAACTACTCTACGCACTTTATGTTTGTAAACAAACCAGTGTTCCCTAAAACAAACCACGTTTTTGCGATTGCCTGCTGCTTGTTCCACGTTTGGTTTTTTGACCTCGTTTTTGCGATCCAGGTTTTGAAATCCTATTTTCTTTCTTTTTTAATACATATATTTATATTTTGTCGTTTCTCTTACTCTATATATTATCTATATATTATCAGTGTTATGGCGAATGTTATTCCCACTAAAAAACGTGCATCCGGAACACGGCCAAAAAAAAAAGAAAATTTACCGGAAATGTACATACACGAAATCATAAAATGCTGGACGAAAGCACATCGAGCAAAAAATTAAAGCTGTGCTTTGAAGAAGATTCTCCTGTAGATCAAACTTTTGAAGGGTACCGAATATTGGATAAGGGTCTGATGTTTGAGGCCCTGGAACAACTCCTTTCTTGCAAGGTATGTGGTTGCAGCATTACCATCAGTGAATTAATTACCAGTGGACTAGCATCTAAATTTATTTTGAATTGCTCAAGCTGTGGACAAATCGGTTCTTTTCTCAGCAGTAAATTTATTGGCCCGAAGAATGCTGTTGCAGAAATAAACCGTCGGTTTTTATATTCCATGAGATGTCTGGGTCAGGGATTGTCGGGGATGAATATGTTTTGTGCTGTAATGGATTTGCCACAGCCAAATGCAGAAGGGTCGTATAATCGACAAATCAAACACCTTGAATTAGCCACCTCGAAAGTTGCCACAAAATCCATGAAGAAGGCTGCGGAAGATGAGGCACTACTTACAGGGTCATCGAACATCATCATTAGTGGGGACGGTACCTGGAAAACCAAAGGGTATATGTCTTTGGTAGGTGTGTGTACTGTTATTGGTGAACAGTGTGTGAAAGTTATCGATAAAGAAGTAATGTCAACTTTTTGCAAGGGGTGTGATGCATATAAAGGTATTCGACGTGGTCCAAACTTCGATAAATGGAAGGCCTTACACGAACTTGAATGTTTGAAGAACCATACGGGTTCATCGGGAAGTATGGAGGCGGTAGGCATGTGCCGTATATTTGAACGATCAGGGGCACTAAGAGATGTTAAATACAGTGGATATATAGGAGACGGGGATTCAAAAACATTTTTATCCATAAGGAATTTACAGCCATACGATGATGTAGACATTAAAAAAATTGAATGTGTTGGTCACATTCAGAAGCGCATGGGAGCCAGGCTAAGGAAAATGAAACAACATATGTCTGGAAAGAAATTAGAAGATGGCAAGTGTCTTGGAGGAAAAGGCCGGCTCACTGATAAAGAGATAGACCAACTCAGTTCCTACTATGGGAATGCAATCAAGGAGCATAAGGACAATTTAAGTGCGATGAGGAAAGCAGTATGGGCTGTCTTCTTCCATAAAGGATCAAGTGATGCTGATCCACTGCACCATTTTTGCCCCAAAGGAAACATATCGTGGTGTGCTTACCAGCGAGCTATTACAAAAAAAGCAACTGGGATATTTCGCCATAAACAATCTTTACCTCAGGCTATCATGAAGTTTATAAAACTGATTTTCAACGACCTGTCCCATCCCAAATTACTGAGTTGTTGCTTAGGAGGGAGGACTCAAAATCCAAATGAGTCTCTCAACTCAATGATTTGGAAGTTTTGCCCCAAAACGTCCGGGTCAGGACGTCGAATTGTAGACATCGCTACAAATGAAGCCATAATTCAGTTCAATGAAGGGGGTAAAGGACGTCTCCACACTATGAAGGCTTTTGACATCCAACCTGGAGTGCAGGCAAGTCGTATTTTAATAAAAGCTGATGGACGACGAATTTCACACTCCCTATGTCGTGCAACCAATGTCACAAAATGCCGACATCAAGTGAAAAGACGCCAAAAATTAGGTGCAGCTGAAGCTGTGAAGCATGCCGAAGGACCCTCATACTTGTCTGGTGCTTTTTGAAGAAGCTTCATCAAAACAGGTTTGTAATAAAAAACTTTGCTTTTAGTTTTTTAGCAACATATATATTTTGCTAGCATTTTATGAAGGGAAACTGTATAATGATGTTGCATGGAATTTTTCATACCTGAGTTTGTGTTATTTTAATATAAATTGTTGAAATCTGGGCTGTTTTGGGACATTTTTGAGGCCAGGGATATGTGCTCCCTACGTGTTTCTCTCAAGACTGTATATTTCACCCTTGTGCCCAAGATATTTACAACTTCATTTGTGTTGCTGTAATGAAATCTGTCATGCTCTTGTAATAATACATGGTAAAAATTGCAAGAAATTAAACATTTTTATATATATTAAAAAAATAATGGACAAAAAACAAATATCGTATTTGGATCGCCGCTCCAAGACCGCTGCGAAAACTTATAATTAGGTGGAAAGCTAACAGAAGTTGCAAAAAACTTAAAACTATAACATCCAAAGAAGGTTCTACATACTCGTCTGTTGTATTCTAAACAAGTTTATGAAGGTAGGTTGATGCAAATAGATACTAACTCCAATGTTGACAAATATTTTTCTTTAAACGCGTTTTTCTCAAAACAGTAAATTTTATCCTTGCGCGCAAGATATTTAAAAAACTTTTTACACTAGTATAATAAAAATTAGCACACTCTTGTAGCCATGCATAATTAATAAAATGACGAAAAAGATAAGAGATTAAGTAATAATATTTTTATCTAGATGCATTTTAATATTGAAAAAATGGCAAATTTTAAAAGTTTTATTTTTTATTGTTTTAAAAAATATTAAGTATCATTATTTTCTTAAGATTTTTCGTTAGTTGAATGCTATACTCATTATTTATCATTTAGCACATTACTTTTGGTAATTAGATAATAACAACCAATTATATTATGCGCGCAAAATGGTATTAAAAATTTTAACGAGCAAAATCTAGTATAATATTTTGATTTATTATAAAAAAATAGCAATATGTAAATACATTTTGTTAATGATTTTAGTAAGCTCATAATACAATAATCCTATGTGCAAATTTTTATTTTTGGATATGTGTTATTTTAAAAGTTATAGAATGTTGAACTTCAGCCTATCAGAAGGCATTTCGTAACACTTAAGGGGTATGTGCCCCTTAACATATTTTGGATTTCCCGTTATGGGATATCCAACAATCTAAGCTTCAAAACCGAAAAGCCTCTCGTGTTTTTTGTGATGTCTTTAGTCTCGAAACGAGAAGGAATAAACTTGAGTGCGAGATTAAGCGTGCGTAACGAGCATAGCGCATCCAAAACACATGTTTTGCTTTCAAAAAATCTTGCAAAATTAATCGAGCGTAACCAATGAGCATCACGATAACCAAATCAGACAAAAGAGAGTAGCACGCAAAGGAGTGCAAGGTCACTAATTCATAAACACCACAAGGGTTCAAAAGCCCCGCTTTTGCATTCAAAGCGATAGATTAATTCCAAGCTGTTCAACAATAATATACACATGGATGTACGCAAGGGATGAGTTGATTGGTGTCCGCCTAGTCCCATTTTGATAACTTTTTTTATATATATATTAGGGGGTAGCGTAAAAAACTTTTTTCGAAATTTTTTCGGCCTAGCGCGGAAAAGTTGTGGAGTGATTTCAGAAACATATGTAAAAAATTTCAGATTAATCAGTAAGTACCTTTCGGTTCCACTTTGGGGTCTAAATATGCAAATGTAGTCGAAAATGGTGTAAATTTTCGTATTTCGGTGTTTGTTTTTAATTTCCGATTTTCTATTCCCGCTAGTGCGGAAAAGTTGGAAGAATATACTCGTATAAGAAATATAACTGCAAAAATGTAAATTAATCAATAAGTATCTTCTGGTTCCACTTTGGCTTCAAAATGTGTCAAAATTGCCAAAAATTGTATAAATTTTCACATTTCAGTTTTTCTTTTAATTTATTTCCGATGGTTTCTTCCCGCTAGCTCGATAAAGTTGAAAGACCGTGTAAGTGCACACATTTATACTACTTTTTGTTGGTGAGAAATGAATTGAAAAATTATACAAGCTTCAATTCCAAGAGTTCCTGTGGAAATAATAGTCAAAATGATTAGATTATATAATGATAAATACAAGAGCATGAAGAGAGAAGCTAAGAAACAAAAGGAAAAGATGAAGTCCAAATTACAAATTTTTCAATCGGAAGCAAAACAGCAACTGTTTGATATTTGTTTTTGCAAGTGTGCATCTCTCAACGGATGTCATATCCCACGTGATAGAAGACTTCCAGACTTGGAAAGACTGTTTCTTGAGGATCTGAGGACTTCAAGGAAAATGCCGAGAGGTACAGTTGATTTGGCGATAACACAGAAATTTAAGAAACCAAGGTACAGATTTGAAAAAAAGAGGAAAGTTTCAGAAAACGAAACAAAAGTGAAAATGCAACCATAGCTAATTTATGTGAATATTTGAAGCTATCTCGTTCTTCAAATCTTCATTTTCAAATCAGGATTTTACTGATAAGCCTCCAACGTCATCGCAATCGAAAGTAAGTGGTAAAAGTATATCACCAGCAACCCGCCTTCTAGCCTTAGCTAACGGGTGCGACAGAAAAGGAATGTCAGACAAAGCTGTGGCAACAGAAGCAATTGCACTTCTTGAAGACTTACGAGTTGAGACATGACGGCATGTCCAATGTTGTAGACAGTCATAAGAAGGAAAAGAACGAAATATCAATTGGAATGGCAAGTCCAATATTTCAGTTTCATTGCTGGAAAGAACTATATTTTGACTGTCGAAAAGTTCAAACTTTAATTCAAAAAAATATTGAAAGAACGCTGCATCTGCAAAGGGTGCTTAATATGTTAACTGGGTATGACGACATTTTTCGTCATGCCCGGAAGACTACCAAAATGCGAATGACGACATTTTTCGTCATTAAAATTAACCGTATTATGTTGAACGCATTACGTTTTATGTAGTTCTTATATATTTAATCCTAGCGTGATGGTGTGATGACATTACTTATCACTGTGAAAAAAAGTCCCCAGTGTGAAACGAGTTTCACAAAATTTTATTCCCCGTTAACAGGTTAAAGAACACATCACATTAATTGTAGAACCTGGTTGCAATTATGTAGTTCACGTGTCACCAATAACTTCTTCTGCTAAAGACATTACTGAAAGTATAACGAAATTTTACAAAGAACGTTACATTGATTTCACTATAGTTAGCATTATGAGGTGATGGGACCTCAGTAAACAAGGGGGTGTTTTCCACCGTATAGAATGATTTTGTAAGAAATCTTTACCGTGGTTAGAAATCTTTACATTGGTGCCAGCTCCCTGGTAACGAACTACGGCTCAGGCGTTTAATGCAGCATTTGGATGGCGATACAACTGGCCCTAAAACGTATTGTGGCCCAATTGGAAAACAACTTCACACAATTATGCTCTTGTATTTATAATTATATATGATCTCATCATTTTGACTATTCTTTCCATAGAAACTGTTGGAATTGAGGTGGCCTGTCAAATTATTTCAACATTTCCAGCAACATAAGCCATTATCGCCACTACAGCTGAGTCCGATTTTGTATACTTTTTCAATACATTTCTCACCTTCAAAAAGTAACATAAATTTTTGCATTCAGGATTCTTATACGTACTTCCGAATTTTACGCGCTAGCGGGAAGAGAAAATCGGAAATTAAAAGAATTAATTGATTACTCTAATATTTTGCAGTTTTGTTTTTAAGATATTCTTCTCACTTCAACGCGCTAGCAGGAATAGAAAATCGGAAAATAAAAAAATCACTAAAGTACGAAATTTAAAATCATTTTCGGCTAATTTTGCATATTTAGACCCCAAAGTGGAACCGGAAGATATATATTAATCAACCTGAAATTTTGTATGTATTTTCTAAAAGCAGTCCAAAATGTTTCCGCGCTAGCGCGAAATGAATTTCGAAAAAAAAATTTTTACGCTCTACACTAATATATATATATATATATATATATATATATATATATATATATATATATATATATATATATATATATATATATATATATATATATATCATCATCATATTCAACCATTATCTATCCACTGCTGGATGAAGGTCTCTCCAAATGCTTTCCACACAAGTCTATCCTGAGCAATTCGCTTCCACGTCACCCCAACCTGTTTTCTTATTTCATCCACCCATCTAGTTTGAGGACGTTTTCTAGGTCTTCGGTGGTCTCTTGGAATCCAGTTCAGAATTTCTGTTGTCCATCGTTGATCAGTTCTTCTTGCAATATGCCCAGCCCATCGCCATTTCAGCCTTTTTACTTTAACAATGATGTCCTCTACTCTAGTTTGCTCTCTTACCCAAGTGTTTATTTTTCAATCTTTCTCCTGGTTATTCCAAGTATGCATCTCTCCTAGTTATTTCAAGCATGCATCTCTCCTATTTATTCCAAGCATGCACCTCTCCATGCTCCTTTGGGTTGTCTGTAACTTTCGTATTGCTCCAACAGTTAGACTCCATGTCTCTGATTTATAAGAGGGGACTGGTTGAAGACATTTCTTTTTAGACACAAAAGCAATTTTCCCTTCATGATGAAACTGTTTCGTCCGAATGCACTCCAGCCAAGTTTAATGCGTCTGTTGAGTTCTTTCCCGATGTTAGCATCTATTAAAATCAGATGGCCAAGGTAAATATACAAATCAGCAATTTCTAGCTCCATGTTGTCAACTCGTATTTTTGTTTTCTCTACGAAGTTATTGAACATGATCCTAGGTTTTTGCAGGTTCATCTTAAGTCCAACTTCCCTACTTCCAGTTGACAGCTCCAGAACCATGTCTAGGAGTTCTGATGGGTTCGCTGAAAGAATAATAATATCAACAGCAAACAGCGGAAGATTTAAATATTCACTGTTTATTTTTATTTCCTTGTTAAATTTATCTGCTAAAAAACCATCTGTAAAGCTGAAGTAAAAAGTTTTGGAGAAATGGTATCTCCCTGCCTCACACCTTTACCAATTTTGATAGTTTTGGTATCTTTATGTAACCGAAATTTTGCACTTGCATTTTTATACATAAATTTCACCATGTCAATTTACACATCCTCGACGTCTGCTGATCTTAACGAGTTGATGACTGCTGACGTTTTAATGGAGTCAAAGGCCTTCTCATAGTCAATAAATGCCACACACAATGGAAGTTCATATTCATGTGTTCTTTCAATTAATTCTCTTAATACTTGAATATGGTCCACTGTACTGAATCCACTTCGAAATCCAGCTTGTTCTCTTGGTTGAGCTGCATCTAATTTTTTCTGCAGGCGATGTGTTAGCACTTTTGTGAAGATTTTATAAATAGCAGGTAACAAGCTAATTGGTCGGTAATTTTTCAAATCCTCTTTATCACCTTTTTTATGCAAAAGAATTACTGTTGCAGAATCCCATTGGTTTGGTATGTTACCGCTGTTAAGACATTTGGTAAAGAATTTTGCAAGTATGTCTTCTACATATTCTCCAGCTTCTTTTAGGATATCTAATGTAATACCATCATCACCAGGGGCTCTTCCTTTCTTCATACTTTTTATTGCAAATGAAACTTCTTCTTTTAAGATTTTAGGAGCTGTTCCTTCGACTATCTCAGAGTCTTCGTTTAATCCACTGTTTCCTTCATATAGTTTTCTGTAGAACGTCGACCATTCTGTGATCAGCAGAATGTGGCAGCAGTTCCAAAACACGAATTTAGCCTCCCTAAGATACAGCGAAGGTAGGCCAAGGGTTATGACCTCCTCAGATGACCGATTCTTGCGGCTTTCGGCAAGGCGAAACAGGACTGCTACTCTGACTCATCTCAGATCTGGGCTTGCTGCAGCTACAGGAAGGACTGTATCAGCTTCGACTGTACGCAGAAGGCTACATGAAGGAGGAATGTAAGCTAGGCGATCAGTATTATGCGTGCCCTTAACTTTTCGCCACAGGAGGGAACGTTTGAATTGAGCATGTATGCGTGTGAACTGGACTCGAAATCAGTGGAGGTCCGTACTTTTCACGGATGAGTCGAAATTTGCTTTGCAGAGTGATTCTCGGCGAGTTTTCATCTGGAGAGAGGCTGGTACTCGATATCAGCCCTCTCTTATGTAGGAAAGGGACACATTTTCTGGATATCTCCTACCATAAATGTCTCTTTCGACAATGATATTTTTACGTGCTTTTTGCAATCCCTGTACGTATATATACACATCTCTATAATTATAAAAACTTCGCTTAACTGACACCCTTCAGAGACGGTTACCTTGTTTTTGCGGTCAGATAAAAACACCTGCAAATAATTTTCACAGGATGAAATTTGGATATTAGAGTATAATACCATCGCTTAAATTTTTACAAAATTGTCTAAATTGTCGAAAGTATTTTTTGTATGACGTAGCAGTAGATATAAAAGGAAGCTTACACATATTTTGCAATTCTAAATTGAAAATGAATTACTATTCATTTCGACATATTTCGGGGAAATTTCCAAAACTATGTAGCTACTAGAAAAAAAGAACCATCCCTTTGTTTGAATGTTTGTATGCAATATTATAAAAGACATTATATCCGTCTCTCGTAAAGCTAGTGAAATTATCAGGAAGGAATTACAAACCGTGATTTATCCATAAATTAAGACTTTGAATTTATTAAGGACATAGAAAAAATTTTCTTAGTAATGATTCTGTACCTGATATATATATAGCCCGTATCTCTTACCATAGTACTTTGCTTTAGATACGAGACCGTAACCTTAATTGAAGTGGAGAGGACTTTTTCAGAAGTTACGTTATTGTTAATTCATAGACATCAAAATTCCATATTTGAAAATTTAAAAAAGCTTGTGACTGTGATGTGCAATATGAGAATAGGTCGTTCGCGTAAACCCACCTGAAATACTCCATAAGTAAAATTTTTCCATTTCAGATGTGAAACTATTTCTGTGATATTAAATAATTATGTAATCTATTTCACCATTAAATAGAGTCCCTTTATTCTAGTTTTAGTAGTAGTAGAGAAAACAAGTATATATGATTTTTATACCCAGTGTTTAGACCTTAAATTAGGAGGGTTTAGCTTAATTTTTATCAAGTGCCTTTATTATAACTGTACCTGTTTTTCCATAATTTTCAGTGCCTTTTTTCTATAATTTCACATGTCTTTTCTCCATAATATTATATACATTTTTCGATAATTTTAAGTGCCGTTTTCTATAATTTTATATGCCTTTCTCCATAATTTCGTATGTATTTTTCCATAGTTTCAAGTGCCTTTGGTAAGGTCTTTTTTTAAGTGTCTTTTATAAGGTCTTTTTCCCCCGCTATTTTTTGCCATTTTTGGTGCCCAAACTTTGTACCCTTAGTTATGGCTCTACAAGATCCTTTATAACTTCGTTTTGTGTTACATTTACACCGAATCATTCACTTAAATAGATCACTGAATGGTTCTGCTCATCTCTCATGAAGGATAAGACTCGTTTAGTGAGTCGGTGTTTGAACGATATGGCACACCACTAGTGTGCAGGTATGTGAACTCTCCCCCCTCCCCCACCTTATAAACTTGCCAGGCACGCCGCTGAATGTACAACATAAATTTAAAAGAGTCTGCTTTCTAGCTGCCCATGTAAAGAGCTTTAATGAGCGATAATTAAATAATCAGAAATTTTTGATAATTAATGCACTTAGGTCTTAAACGATCTCCAAATTGGCGAATGTAATAGACGTAATTAAGAAATTCTAGTTTTTTCGGCATTTTCGAATGCAATCACGTACAATTAGAATTGATTAATGATGTGGACGAGGAAATGGACGAAGTTGTGGAGACGTGCTCAAAATCACAAAACAAAGGACTTGTTTAACGACCAGAGAAATGACAAAATTGCTCCGCGGAAAAAAATATGTCGCAATCTACTGATGACGTATCGGCCATAATTTTGGTTGAAAAAATTTGAATAAACTTGTCTTTTTCCTAGTTTGGTCAATGATCCGTGTGCTGTCGTACCAAGTGGAGAAGAGACGACAATTGTCCAGTGGCACAGTTTCATAAAGATATATTTTCAGTTTTAAAATGGAGTATTGATTTGTTATTTGGGTGTATAAGTCGTACGCATCACCTATTTCCTGCCACCTTTCCTGCATTGCAACATTTGTTGTGGCATTTGAGTATCCCCAATACTTTTAAATAATCCATTACAAAGTTGTGTAAAGACGTTGAGCATACTGTGCATTACTACTAAATAAACCTCGTAAAAATAATTAAATTAGCTGAGGTATTGTTATACGCAGATAGGTGGCCGAAAGTAGTGCCGAAAGGGGTGTGTGTTTCTGGACAGGGATGGGGACAGGGGGGATAAAATATCAAAGGGTCACCAAAGGGCCAGGAGCGAAATTTTAATAATACAACACACATAATTTGTCATTAAACTATTAATAATTTTAACTATTTATAATTTATCATTTAACTGGTTATATGGGCTATCAGATATACTTTCTAGGATATAGTTAAACGTGTGTCCGGCCTTATGTTGGGGATAAAAACGTACACAGTAATGTCTTCCATTAAAAAATTGCAAGGAACGGAAGGAAATCGTCGTTAAACTGAAAGAATTGTTAATGAGGATAACGTCACTGAAAGACAGTGCTGTATTTTCGTACGTCCAAATATTTTAGAAGAATCTGTACTGTAACCACAGTATTTGTATAAAATCTCATTCATAAATATTATCCGAATCCATTTTCCGGAAAATAATGTTTCTGGGGTAGCATGCTGTGTGTTTTCTTTTTATTATTTTTTTATTTTAACGATTTTTAAATGATCTATCTGACAATGATGTAGATATTAGGATCAGACATCAGAATGAGGGTGAAAAGTAGAATTTTCCATTTATTCCTATCATTTATAATAGCGCTTTTATAATCTTTTACTCCATTTAAAATATTATTTAATTACTTTTCCAGTGGCATCAAAATTAGATTTTTATATTAAATAGAACGCAAGATATGACGAGTTGAAATAACGAGTTGGTGATATCAAATGTGATAAGGAACCTTAAAAAATATCGCCTAGTCAATAATCAGATAAGCACAATTATCTTAACTAGTACATTTCTTATTACTTTAACTGTTACATTATTAATTTGCAGTTATATTACATTTGAATAGTTGAAATCGACATCATCAAGAGTATATTTAACTTCTAATAAATTCAAAAATAAAATTCATCCAGAACCTTTCGAATTCAATAATGCCAAATCTCTTTCCTTTTAGCTTATCAGTATTATTGTACTACATCACAAATCTTTGTAAAAAAAAACACAATGGGCACAGTTTTTAAAGATATATATATATTTTAATACAGATTTGAAAGTTTTTTTAGAAGGCTTTTAGCCCCCTTCAAAGAAGCTTACATAATAATAAAATAATTGAGCTCAGAATAATAATAAACTGAAATTTCATATTATTGCACATTGTCTAAAGTCATGTACAGTTGACTAAAACCAAATGAATATATTCAAACTATTAAAATGTTTTAAAGATGTTAGAGAAAAAGAAAATGTAACCAGTAAGAAAACACAAAACTTAAAGAAGAAACAAACAACAAAATACAAATAAATAATCACCTAAAATTGAGAAAATTAATGTAACGGAATATCTAGGAAACTTACCCATGCTGGATGTAAGTTGGTGGTAATAGTCATATCGTTTATTATACTTCCATTTTATTATAGTATAGTCAATGTTTTGGAATACCGTTATAGAACTCGTAATAGTCTACGTTCTTTCTAACTTAAAAATCTAGTTCTGTGTACATGCATGTAAATATTCGCAGTTTAAAAAAAATTCGACCTCTTAATACAATTAATACAATCGATGAAAGCAAATTTCAAAATAATTGCTTTACCTGAAATCAGTTTAAAAACTTCGGAAGAGAAAAAATATCTATCTATCCCCAACTACACATTAGAAGTTGTCCTCAGGGAAAACAATACTCACGGTGGGGTTGGTCTATATATTCATGATTGCTCAGCTTATTATATTCATAATGATATTTCCCTTAATGGGTGCGAATCATTATTTGTTGAACTCTTAGCTCCAATAAATGAGCAAAAACCCATCGTTGTAGTTATATATCGCTCTGCGAGTTAAAAAGCTGACATTATTAACTCCCTGGACACTTCTATGCATGAGAATCGTCAACGAACCACTAATATAATTTTATGCGGAGGTATTAATATTGATTTGAGCAGCAACAGTAATCATAGTAAGTGGTATTTAGATATTATTAGCTCACATGGTTTAATACCTATTATTACTAAGTCGATCAGAATTACCGCTTCGTCATCAACAATTATAAACCATATTTTATATAATGGCTTGATCAACGATTTAATATGCACAATCGTAAATACTGACGTCTCAGACCACCTTCCAGTATTTTTGACTTTACCTACAGATAACATACAACAACAAATTTCCCTTCTTATAAAATAAGGTACAATTACGATAAAATCAAATCACTCTTAATTAATCCTTCATAGTTGCAGCAATTTTACATGGTTAACGATCCTAATGAGCTTACAATTTTTTTATACACAACGTATTAGATACGTTAAAACCGACGGAAAGTAAAAATAAACAAAAATTTAAGCATATCACTCCGCACAATCCTTGGATTTCAACTGCCATTCTAAAATCCATTTGTAAAAAAAAAGTAAACTGTTTACGCAAACTAAGATTAATCCTTCGAATTTAAAGCTCAAAAATAAGTATAAAAAATATAGAAATATACTTACAAACATTATTATGAACGCTAAAAAAATTTACTCTGAAAATCAATTTCTGCTATCAAATGGTAATACACAGCTTATTTTGAAAACCATAAACATTGCTATAAATAAACAGGAAAAAACTGCAACTATTCTTAAGCGACTTATAACCTATAGCAAAATGTATTTACGGAGCATACACGTGACAAGGACATTGTTAACAAACTAAATAACTTCTTCGGCTCAATCGGTAACGATCTGAACTCGGATAATTCCGATATTACTTCTGTTAACATTAGTAATACCAATAACTTGCTTAACTCGTTTTGTTTATATCCATTTCCATACAACGAATTTTTTATTTATATAAACGTTTTGGGAAATAAAATATCTCCAGGGTATGATAATATTCATTCGATAATTGTGAAGGGAAATATTGAGTTCTTTGCTTAAACTTCAACAAATCTAATTAACCTTTCTTTTCAGCATGGTGCTGTCCCTAATAAACTAAAGATAGCTAAAGTCATTCCATTATTTAAAAAGGGTGACAGAATCCTTCCAGCAAATTACCGGCCGTTTTCATTACTTCCAGTTTTTAGTAAAATTTATGAAAAAGTCATCTATGTACGGCTTTCGAAATACATAGAGAGAAATAAACTGTTCAATAAAAAACAGAATGGTTTTCGAAATGGACTTCCAACACAATCTGCAATAATGGAGCTTGTTGAGAAAATAAAATTTTCTAATGACTCAAACGTGTATACTTATGGGGTTTTCGTGGATTTAATGCAGGCCTGCAGAAAAAATTAGATGCAGCTCAACCAAGAGAACAAGCTGGATTTCGAAGTGGATTCAGTACAGTGGACCATATTCAAGTATTAAGAGAATTAATTGAAAGAACACATGAATATGAACTTCCATTGTGTGTTGCATTTATTGACTATGAGAAGGCCTTTGACTCTATTAAAACATCAGCAGTCATCAACTCTTTAAGATCAACAGACATTGAGGATGTGTACATTGACATGGTGAAACGTGTGTATAAAAATGCAAGTGCAAAATTTCGGTTACATAAAGA
The DNA here is from genome assembly GCA_006491805.2 of Dysdera silvatica. Taxonomy (NCBI): domain Eukaryota; kingdom Metazoa; phylum Arthropoda; class Arachnida; order Araneae; family Dysderidae; genus Dysdera; species Dysdera silvatica. The sequence goes on along the minus strand of QLNU02015270.1, from coordinate 7,705,789 downwards.
TACCAAAACTATCAAAATTGGTAAAGGTGTGAGGCAGGGAGATACCATTTCTCCAAAACTTTTTACTTCAGCTTTACAGATGATTTTTCAGCTGATAAATTGGAATAACAAGGGAATAAAAATAAATGGTGAATATTTAAATCATTTGCGGTTTGCTGATGACATTGTTATTTTTTCAACGAACCCATCAGAACTCCAAGACATGGTACAGGAGCTCTCAACTAGAAGTAAAGAAGTTGGACTCAAGATGAACCTACAAAAAACTAAGATCATGTTCAATAATTTCGTAGAGGAAACAAAAATACAAGTTGACAACATTGAGCTAGAAATTGCTGATTCATATATTTACCTTGGCCAGCTGATTTCAATGGATGGCAACATTATGAAAGAACTCAACAGACGTATTAAACTTGGCTGGAGTGCATTTGGAAGAAACAGTTTTATCCTGAAGGGGAAATTGCCTTTGTGTCTAAAAAGAAAGGTCTTCAACCAGTGTGTATTGCCAGTCCTCTCTTATGGATCAGAGACATGGA
>QLNU02015270.1:7690214-7705156 GCA_006491805.2 Dysdera silvatica | reverse complement strand
GTTGTAATGCGCAGTTAGAGAATAGGTCACTCAAACAAATCCGCCTTAAACACTAAAATATTTTCATTTCAAAAATACTAAAAAATTTGTGATATTAAATAGTTAAATCATTCGTTTTTCAGTGTCAAATTCTTTTATTCTAGTTTTAAGATGATTGAGGGGATACGCACATTATATTTTCAGAACCAGTCTTTAGACCCTAAATTCTTTCTTGAAGTGCTCGAGTTTTGCTTTTATTTTTTTTTTCTCACTATTTTACATGCCTTTTTCCACAATTTTAAATGACTTTTTCCTTAATGTCCATTTTAAATTTTTAGTGTCTTTTTGCTTACTTTTTTTTGTCATTTTTATTGCCTAAACTTCCGGTCTTTTATTGGTAATGAAGTATTTTTTAAATAACGTATGTAAATGTTTTTTGGCATAGCACACTTACGTTAGTGAGCTTCAGTATAGAGTAAGCAACTATATTCAGTATAGAGATAGCAACTGTATGTACACTGGGAGGCTAACATTCGTGTAACTCGCTTTAGTGCTGCCGTCTGGTGTTGAACCAGCACTGTACCCCAAGGCAGGTGCGGCTCGAGGTTAATTTTGAACCCGGGCGGCATGGCAAGGATTATTTTTTGGCGCCCCACCTCCTCCGGCGAAAACAGGAGATTTTCACAGATGCACAGTGAGCCATATACCCTATAAAAGTGGCCAAAAGTCTCTGAAAGAATTTCTCTAAACTTTTCCTTTTTAGAGAGATTTTCTACTGTTGGGTAAATTAAAAAAAATTTGAACTTGACTTCAGTTCGGTGCCCTCATCCAAACGGGGGCTTGGGCGGCCGCGCGGGTCCCTCGATCCTTAAGCTGCCCCTGCCCCCACGTATGCCAAGAATTGGTCAAGCTAGTTTCAGAATTGAAGAACATAAAGCATATGGAAAAGAATAAAAACTCCTCAAACCTTACACACAGCACTCTGTCACCAGGCGCAGATTTAGAGGTGCGAGGGGCGATCTCCCCCCCCGAATGACAATTGAACATTGAAAAGATGCAAGGTAAAGGTCCAATGAGGTATCATTTCCAAAAATCGCCATTAATCTCCCCCCCTTGACTGAACTCTAAACTCGCACACAAAAATTTAGATTTAAAAAGTTAGAACTTGTTTTCAAACCTTCTTCTCATTTGGAGGGATAGTTATACTTACATATTACTTTATGGTGTTGGGGGGGTTCCCTCTCTCGTACATCTTTTGCTAGAGATCTCCATTATGATGTACAGCGCCACTCAGCTTAGCTTCTATTTTTCTACAGGCATCATGGTCCAGAAGCGATGCTTACACCCGCACATTTTTTCACACTGAAAATTTGCCCTCTGAAATTTTGCTATGTTTTGCTCTTTTATCGGGCAGTATCGTGCCCGGCGATTGGTCGAAGAACATGTGACGAACATGTGATCTCTCAGTTGATTGGCTGATTTAACCCCTCGATTTACCCCTCTGTGGGGACGAGGGTCTGCTTTTCGTTAAACATAAATTTGTCTCTTTGAGACAGTCTTTTCCCATAAACGGGAATTTGTGATACGTTCTGGAGTCACATGATACTATTGCAGCTGTGCCCTTTTGAATGGGTCAGAGATCATGTCGGCGGTTTGACTGTTTTTCGCCGAAGGAGTCCTACAGCTTCTCCCTCGACCAGGGATTTCGTGGAAGTTGTTAGGACTTTCTGTTCACAGGTCTTTGAGAAACGTTCAAGTTATAGCCTGAAGGGTCGAAGTTGAAGAAAGGGCCAGTGCTCCCACGGTATCGTTTAGTTGTTGAGAAGAAAATGGTGCAAGCTGGTATGGACTGTTTCGCAGAAATAAGGGGAATGTTTAGGTTATATTGTAACGGCCTTATGGCCCAGCTGCATCTTGCAAATGGTGAGAATGGGGGGATTAACGAGGGTAACATGCTTGAGAAAAAAAAGAAAAAGAACCTTACACTTTTAAGGGTTTAAGAGGGTAAATGGGGAATTTTTAGAATTGCAATCTTACTATTGTACAACATGTATATCAACACTTTCAATTAATATAACATGAACTTACGAGCAAATTTATGAAAATGATATAGACATTTTAGATATAGAATGAATTACACAATCAATCAAATTATAAATATTATAAGTTTCAAACTGTTAATTGATGACTAAGTAGACAGTCCAGCTTAGTTAGTAAAGTCATTGATGCACAGGCTTCAGGATGAAGAGGCTTGGGTTGACCATGAATGAAGGGGAACATTAGATGAGCTGAAGAGATTAAATTGATATGAGGTGATGCTGCGATGGTATAATGTCCTCACAGGACTGGTGTCGAGAGGTCGGGTATATTCTTCTGAAAATTAAAAAACAAGAGCGGCAGAATCTCGAAATAACATGATGACTAATACAATTAACATACATTTATACACAATATATATACAATGGTGAGAGAGAGAGAGAGTGTGTGTGCCGTTTCTTTTCTTTTCTTTATATATATTTTCTTATTTATTTATTATTTTTAATTTTATAGCCTAACTGACGCTCGTCTAATTAGGGGTGTTTTATTTTGATTATGCTTTTTTTATTAAAAAGAGAATTTTGAATTTTCACCTTAACAGTTGTATTATGTTGATCTCATGTTAATTCCAAGTTCCTGATATTATTATGTATTTTATGAACGTGAACAGAAAATGCACAACAACGATATACGAATTTCACATTGCATTTCAATAAATAAGACCCTATATAAGACTTTATTGCAATCCTCTTTACATGAAGTATAATATTATAAAGCAGCGGTACGTTAGCAATACTTAAGCGGTCGCCTAGAGCAAGGTTCGGCAACCTTTTAGGGGTGTTGTACCGAAATAGTACTGCGGTCCCATGCCGTATTCCAGGTTACATCCACCAAATTATGAATGCATAATTTACTTTACAACTATTATCATAAATTTAGTAGATTTTGAATTTTTACAATTATGTTTGGAAATTCAGTTTTGTTTTTAAATTATTTCGCGTGCCATTAAAAATTGCTTCGTGTGCCATCTTTGGCACGTGTACTGAAGGTTGCCGACTCCTGGACTATGGCACAAGAGTGCTAGGGTCGCATTCCCATCAAAGGTGACTCTTTTTAGCAAATAGGGGCGCATTCAATTTTGGGAAGCAAACATGATATCGTCTACGGCAATCGAAACTCTTTTACTGGCCTTGATATTGTTAGCATAGAGGATTGTGGGATAATCCTGCTTCAAGTCTAAAAACCAACACGCCATGTTCAAATTAGGACAAAATCTAAGATACAAGCTTTCCTTGTAGACGTTGGCCGTAACCGTATACTCTTTACTATGATTAGGGCTTGCAACAAGGTTCAAGGGACCTTAGGCATGTTTATTTAATAGGGTGGGCCGAAAATCAGCATTTTTCACTTTTTTCGAAATTGAAACTGAGCTAGCGCGCAAAAGTGGCCAAATGGTCTCAATAGTATGCATGTAAAATCTTGTACCGATCAGATAATATAGAGTTCTCCCGCCGGGGCCATTTATTTCCGCCTATAATAGGTATAGGCCTTTTATACAGTTTTTTGTGCATTTTTATTAAATATGTCGTTTATTCAACAGGCTAAATTCGGACTAGGCTCATCTTTGGAATCTCTGTTTACTGTAGTATCCGTATTGTACAGTAGCACATAGAAAACTTGCGTTTGCTCAGTTTAAGACCACATTTTGGCGCCAAAAACTTACTTTAATGTAAAAAAAAAACATTCATTCAAAATGTTGATTTTAAATTGCTTAGATACTTATTTATCCTAAATGTCGTAGCCAACCAATTGTACCCAAAGTACATCAGTTTTAAGTTTTTGGCATTTATTCCACTGATCCCTTAGCAAGCTCCTACAGCATGGCTCCTACCGCATATGGGGCCAGTGGGCTAAGTGTCTATCGCGAGCCAATATTGTTCAGGGAAGGGTTATTGCCTACTTCTTGTCTGCAAGATAGTCTTGGAAGAAACATATTTTAATTGAAACATCAAATTTTATTAATTAGTTTGAACTGATGCGGTTTTCGAGATGAATCGTGCTAAAAGATGAAAAATCACAAAATTATCCAATCTTCGGATGCAGCTGAAGATCCTGAACTGCCATGAAGATCTGAAGGAATTCCCATGAAATTCGCACCTTACGACTATCTCATTTTAATCCCGATTTCTCACATTACACTGAGCTGATTGACTGGGGCATATGTTCGGAATCAGATTGTCAAGTGATAGAACAACCTTTGACGATGCACATCGAAACCAAGAAAATTTCACGTATGTTAATAGGAGATATACCGCTGAAAGTGGAAATCATAAACATACCATACCACACTCAAGCTGTTGAGCGAACTGCGAAACTTGTAACCGAGGCATCAGCAATCGTATGTGGTCCTTTGAACAGAGATGGCATCATTCGAACAACAGTTAAAGATAGGAAAAAAAAATCCACGTGTAGAAACAAAAAGAGATTTTATGAACAAAACTTCAGATGATCCAGAATGAAAACGCACCCTCTTGGATGGGTGGTTGGAGTGGGTACGTGTGAAATTCGAAATGCAGCCATCTCCTCGTGGTGAGTTCTGGGTTATTTTAGTTTGAATCTGAAATAAGCTAAGAGCAGCATAAAAGGGCAAATTTTTGTATCAAACATTTTTTTTTCACAATAAACTATTTTTGACACCAAAATGTGGTCCTAAACTGTTCTATGTACTAGTGCACAATAGGGATACTACAGGACAGAAAAACTCCAAAGATGAGCCTAGTCCGAATTTGGCCTGTTGAATAAACGATATATTTAATAAAAATGCACAAAAAACTGCATAAAGGACCAATATCTACTATAGGCGGAAATAAATGGCCTCGGCAGGAGACAAATATTAATCTGATCGGTACAAGATTTTACATGCATACTATTGAGACCATTTGGCCACTTTTGCGCGCTAGCTCAGTTTCAATTTCGAAAGCTGAAAAGCGCTGATTTCCGACCCACCCTAACGTTTAGCAGATCGGGCCCCACCCAATCAATTATGTTGGATGACAAATTATGTTTGTTATATTATTAAAATTTCGCACTTTGCCCCTTCAGATACAGGGAACTTGGACATTTACCCCACCCCCCAGACCTAGCTATAAGACAAACAGGTTTTCCGTCCTGCAAAATATTGAATTCAAAATAAATCTAATGTTATTAGCAGTTGGCCGATGGGTTAACGGACGAATACAGTGTCGCCATCTGGTGTTTTTTTGGGAAGAAACTTCCGTTTCTGGCTGAAGGAGGGAAGACGCCAAACGCAAAATGTCGTTTAAAAACGTTCGTGAAAAATAGAAAAGGCACAAGCCCACAACGCATGTGGTAATGAACTCACCAGACTTCTAAATTCCTGGAGGCTTGTTCAACAATATTTATCGATATGACGAATCTATTTTGGGTTTGTTAACGGAGAAACCTACCATTTTGGAAACTGTTTTGTCATGTATTTGTGTCCTTGTGAGTAATATTAACTCATTGGTGCGTTTTATGGCCGTCTCAACTTCGCGGTTTATGACTCCGGGAAAATGTACTCCAAAAGGCGACAGAGAAATTTGTTGCCCAAAGTGAGATTTATTTGAATACACACTCCAAGGCTAACACTATTAGTTGCTATTTATTTTTAGAGCAGATGATTTGGAGGATAAGGTTCATTAAGTTTACAGTCGCGTTAATGAGGATTAGCGAATTAATTAATTGGTGATTGATTAGCTTGTATTAGTGGGGATTAGATTGCTTACTAATTAGATTAAGTTTAGAGGGGGGACTGAAATAACGAGATTCAATAACTGAGGAAAATTAAGCTGATATTTAATGTGCTTACAAGTTTAATGCCACTTCCTTCTAATCGGCCGTGAGCGATATTAAAAATAAACACAATTTTAAATTAATAACAGAGGAAAATTTGAATTTTTAAGAAATTTAATTCGTTTGAGAAGTTAATACTCTTAAACCCATTGAAGAGGTAAAATTTCTTAAAGAATAATTCACTTTACGTTAATAGCTAACTTGAAGATTAAACCGCTTGAATGTTTACTCTTTTTTTTTTAAAGAACTTTTTCTCAAAATTAGGCAATAAATAAATCATTTATACTCCATATGAAGAATTCGTTAATTTGCAGCCGAAATTAAAAATTAATTAAGAATATCAATCGGTAATTTGGGGTATGATTCCACAGACAAGGGTTCAGATTCCTCAGAAAGTATAAGTCTTGGAGCAGAATGACCATAGTTGGCTTTGCGTTATAAAACAGAAACAAACAACTTTAGAAACTTCAAAAGCTTGGGGCCCATTATTATTATGCATTATGAAATTGACTTCGTTTGACAAAATAGTTTTCAAAATTTAAATTGATATAAAATTTGAAAATGAGGGAAGAACTCTATCCATATATGACTTTTATATCTACAGTATATATATATAAATATAAATTTCAATTACGATTATCTGACATCGGCTTATCCGGCTATCTGATATTTCAGTAATCCTACATTCCGTATTATCGAATATTTTGCGAGGGGTTGAAGGTAACCGAAATTACATTAAAATTAATGGACAATAAATATAGGACCTTCAACCGACGGTTATTTCCTTCAAACGCTGGCATATATAATAATATGATATGTATCGAGACGATTTCATGCAGAAATTACTTAAAATATTATATTAAACTTGTTGTAATGTTGCATTGGAGCTTTTTCGCCTTTTCTTTCTTTCTTTTCACGTGGGTGACAGTGGTGGCTCGTGACTTCAAGAACGCGTGAAGCGGTGAGCAACTCCTCCACCCAACCAAAGAAACAGGAAAAGTGGCCAATAAATTTCCGTTTTCTAGCAAAATAATTGTATATATATATGTATGTGTGTGTGTGTGTGTGTGTGTGTGTGTGTGTGTATGTGTGTGTGTGTGTGTGTATATCGGATCTGATATGGTACTACATGTTGTACAGACAGAGATAATATGTGGAGACAACAAGCAAAATAAAAATATGCAATATATGCTTACCCAGTCTTTATTTTTTGAATATAAGTTCGATTCTTTTAGACTTGCAAACTTGTCGATGATGTGAAAAAATGGTTGAGTTTCTATTAACTCTTTTAGTAGTTCCTTTTCAATTGAAATTTTTAACAAGTTTCTAAGTCTGTCTTCTAACATCGTATTACGTAGACTGATTTTGATTCTGTTTAAGCAAGAAAAACTCCGTTCTACGGAAACACTAGTGGACGGAATAGTCACTATTAAGCAAAAAAGTTTATAAGCTTCTTTAAAAATGTATCTGTTTTCTGTTAAAATTTCCATGAATGTTTGTAATTTCATATCTCTATACTGCTTATCCAGATATATGTGTTTTAATTCATTTTTCAATCTTTGGAAGTCAGTAAATATATTGGGGTAGTACACATTTAAATTATTTATTGTTTTTGTAGGAAATTTATTGGAATACTCTATAAATTTTGAAGTATCCATTAATGTAATAAAATGAAGCTTTTCCATATCTTGAAAACGTGTGGTAATTTATCTAAGGTTATCTAATATTTCATAAAATATGAATTTTATATTTTGCAAGAACTTTATTTTGTGTGAGCGTCACTTTTTTTCGTCCCTCACGGTGTTCAGTTGGAACTGTTGTTTTCGAAATCACTAATTCGAAAATTTCCACGAATGTATTCTCCTTTCGTTTGCTGTTTAAAAGAATCTGCGTATTTTTAATTTGTGAGATGCAAAAATTAATGTCAAATGACTTATTTTGTAGTACATTGAAGAGAACATCCGTAAGTCCAAAAATATGGTTAAAAACAACAACCAAAAGTGAAAATTCAAAGTCGTTAAATATATTTAAATAGCCGACACTCTGCCTAAGCGAAGTTTGATCGGAGGTTGGATCGTTCATAATCTCAGTAAATACTTCTTTTAAAGAATCCCATTCTTTATTTATAACACTCAACATTTTAGAGTTTGATGTCCATCGCGTAATAACAGAAGTAGGAATTCGTCTTCCGACGACTGTATCGACCACGTGAGTTCGTTTGGCAGAATGATGGAAAAATGCAGGTATGCCGCTTACAGTTGCAAAAAATATGCGACACTGTGAAATGCTGTTGCAGCTTTGTTGTAGCACTAAATTCAGACGATGTGCCAAACAGTGAATAAAAACTGCTTGTGGTGCTACTTCTTTAATTTTGGACTGAAGACCATTTAAGTGCCCTGACATTGCGCTTGCCCCATCAAAACATTCTCCTATAAGTTTTGATTTATAGTTAAATTTTTCGAGGCATCTTGATACAAGGTTAAACAATGCTTCGGCAGTCCGATTGGAACTGACGTCATAAAATCCCAAAAATCTTTCCACTGACTTTCCACCAGCAATAACATACCTAATTATGATACTACATTGAGATTTTTGGACAATATCTGTGGAATCGTCTACTTGTATAGAAAAAAATGCAATCCTTTATTTCTTTTTCGATATGTTCATTGATATATTGCCAAATGCAGTCAATTATTTCATTCTGAATAGTCTTAGAATTGCCGGCAAACATGGGTGTGATTTTTCAAAAGTGCTCATGAATGTCCACAGGGCTTATCGGTCCACGGGCTTTAAAATTCCCACGATTAGTGGAGATTACGTCTTCGTGATGACCACGAAATGCTAATTCTTGCTTCCCCAAGTAAAGAACAGCACGAATGGGCGGGCAATTGAATGAAACGTCCATTAAGCTGCATATTTTCGTTGAAGCGTTTAATATATATTGCCTAAAGTATTCTTTTAAAGCATCCTCAATACCACTTAAATTTTTTTTTAAGTTTGAAAAACATAATGTACAATCCACATGGTAAAAAAACCTTCATGTTTGTGAAAAATCAAAATCATTGAAACCACTCTTATTCCACACATTTGATTTAACACCAATGATTAAACATGGCATACAAAAAAGTTTATTTAAATAATAACTCCCACACAGCCATTCAAACTCCGAATACCACGAAATCTTAAAATGCCGATTATATACTTTGTCCTTTTTTTGCAACTTTACTTACAATCATGGGCTTTTCCTTACTTAAAAAATCTTTTTATCATCGTTATTCCGCTTGGAAAATGGGGTTTCTAATAAAAATACATACCTGGTCATTTAAGGGAAACGTCATATTGTAAAGGAACCTATTAGGTTTAACCTAACGAATCAAGTAACGGAAATATTGATTTCCTAGGCGGTTTGAGAACTTGTAGCATAGTGCGCATATCTGAACTTTGGACCATATAAAAGATGGACACAGCAGTGTCCCCAGTTCGACGACTGCTCTTCGAGCGGCTCCACATCACGTGACGTTAAACGTAATTCATTAGTCACGTGAGGAAAGTGGAAAGGACGTCTCATCCTTCCTAGCAAGCTCCTCGCTATTCTTCTAGTGTGTTAAAACGATCATGGTGCGGTACAGTGTAGCATATAATTGCAAGGAAAGGGGTGGGAAAGAAAGGCGGAATTTACTCATTTCACAGGCTTATTAATGTGTATATATCTTCTGTTCACATTGTAAATGATACGGTTCCCATTATCACGCATAAACATTTCATTCACACATAAACACAAATTACCAAGAAAGGTACCAGCTTTAACCTAAAACCAGAAAATATGGAAGAAATAAGTCATTAAAATGTATAAAAAACAATATATAGCAATTATATAAAAAATCGACATATTTTAAATATCATATTTTTTTAAATTATTGAAAATATATTTTTACTTTGTCAGTTGGTTTTAAAATATAGGTATTTATGATATAAAAGCATATTAAAAATTTCAGAACTCTAGTGCGCATAGATCTGAAGATAATCTCTGCGCAATATAGAAAAAGTGATTTTGAGAAAAAGAGCGTTCAAGTTGGAACTTGGTAACAAGGTAACATGTAATAGTTATTTTTATTTTATACAATAGTGCAAGAAGTAATTGAAGAATTTTGATGCGGTTTGTTTTAAAACACTGCCAAAAATCCATATTATTTTTTAAACTAATAAATAAAAAATCGATTTTTTAAAGATTTAAAGGTCCTGTGTCCCCTTAAGAAACAAAAACACAACGAAATTACACGCTTCTACTGTTACCACTCAACGTGCCTCGAAATACTTCAGGGTAATTAAATAATTCTAACAGATATAACACTAAACTGTTTGTAGTTTGAATCAAAGTTTTATTCAATTCTTTGATTTAATTTTTTTTCTTTGACCAGTAACAGCCCCCACAGAATTTTTTTTACCTCTAGAAACCTCTGTGGTAATCAAAAATCTCAATTTTTATTTCTGATCAAGCCATACCTCTGTTTTGGTAATTTTTACCTTTTTCCCCATGCAAAACCTCCAGATTCAGAGGTAAAACCTCTGATCTGGCAATACTAGCTGACATGATGATGCGATAAAAATTTCTCTTCTCTGACAATACTTGATTTCGTTGTAAATATTCCATCGCCATGGTAACCATGTTCGCAAAGCATTTCCGTTTTGAAGCGAAGCTCTGAATTTCTATCGTCGCTTCATTCGGCCCTTTTTCTCGGCGGGCAATATTTCGTTGGTGCGTTTAACGCGTTTAAAGCGCTGACTTAAAAACGTAGCCTTCTGTTCCTGAATGTAATTCCAATTATATTAAAGGAATTAAATTAAAAAAAAAAAAAAAATAGTGGGCTCAAAATAAAATTTTGAATTTTATTTTTCTAATCAACTTTTAAATTTGATAAAAAATAAAAAGGATTTGGAATTTAAATTAAAAATAAACGATTCGACTGCCCAATTGTTTTAGGTGAAGTGCCGCTTCACTCGCGTCACCCGACAAGCCGCCACTGGTTGGTGATATCCCACCCACCTCTGGACTTGCTTTGTTCAAATAATCGGGATTATACCATATGAGCAGAGTTGGAAGCACCATTTGCGGATTCCTGACCAGTTTATCAGAACCTTCAACCACTTACATTTAATAACTAATTAGGTTGTTATTGAAGTTTCACGGCGTGTTCTTCTTTAAGATCCCGGTTCCCAAAACGTTTGTCCGTTTCCCCCTCTGTCCTCGGTATATTTCACGCAACTGTATGCTTAGATGCGTAGAGTATTTAAACAGAGAAATATCTATATATAATGACAACATGTAGTGGCACCAGGAGATTACGTAACAACTCATTTTTACCCTATTATGGAAAGTTTTAACATTTTTTTTTCACTGTTAAAATAACAGCCGTTAGCTGTTGAGAAGCTACATCAAGAGAAAAATCAACGCAAATTGAAAAATTGAAAAAAAAAATGAAAGCTACGGTTGAAGATTAAAATCTTAATTTGTAGTTTGCCCACATGAAAGGGAAATTAATAGGAGGGATTGAAAATAGCTAGCCGCGGGAATCAAAAGAATTGTTTACGTATTCTTCCCTCTAACGCTCATTGTTTTTAGTGGAATAATTTGTTGTACATTATCAGCATTTGACACATCTAGTCGTCGTTTTTCAATAGTTTCCTTGTCGATTTCTTTTTCCATCAAGAAGACCTGGGTTTGTTTGCCAAGTGATGTCTCACGAGTATGAGATATGCATTCGTCGTCAATTCCCCCCATTCATAAACTCAGTTGAAGCAACAAAAAGAAATCGCGTTATCTAGATCAATTTTGACTTCATTCTTCAATGGTTTTCCAAACAAGAAATCCAGGTCTCTCATGACTAGTTCCGACGATGTTTTGGCTGGGTCTCTGTTCGACAATTTGTGATAAAAGGTTTTCGCGAGCGGGGAAATTGAACTGGGTCGATTCGACAACCACACTTAACTCAGCAGTTGGAAACGTGTTTCAAGTGGGCGATTAACGGAGACTATTGAATTATTTATGATCATAATATGCGTTATTTATCACCAAATCACGATATACAATGAAATTTAACGATACGTACAATGAAAAATGGCCTGATGATAATTAATGAAATTATGATAATTATCCACGTACTATTACGATATATGATAGTATGAAATTCAAGTTCCATTCTGTTGACATTTGCAGAGCAAGTTGAAATAATAGCTTCTGTTATCTACAAACCAATCTGTTTCATGGTACATTTCAAAGAACGTAGAATTATTTACCAAATTTTGTTTTCCTTAAATATTTTATATACACTGATATCCAAAAATATCGTAACCAAAAAGAAAAAAAAACATATCATCACATCTGATTCTTTAAGTTTGAATACTTGCGTAGACCGATAACTTAACTGAAAATATGTTGATTATAATTTTCTAAATTTACTAAGCATGGTATACAAAATAATAATTTATAATAAATATATAAAAGTATAATTTTCAATTTATGTTTTATGCGAAAATTAAAAAATGTTTTAGACAGACGGAAGTGATTTATTGTTTTGAAGTTTTGCTGTTAAAAATACTTTAAGATTTTCTTTCATATAAAGAGGCATTTTATAAAAATACCATTTAAATAGTATTTCGCCTTTAGCTTGTTCAAGAGTGAAAATACACTGTTTATCAAAACTGACGTAAACACGAAACTAGAATCGAATGAAACGTAAAGTATAGGGGAAGAAAGTTACATACAAAAGATTAAACACTGGTAAAATAGCAAATAAAACAGATCACCAGAACTTTTGCACGCATCAGCAACATGCTTTCATCAGGCGATTCGTGGGAAAGATTAAGCTTTTGTATATAAACAGAATTTAAAAGGGGAACCCAGAGTGAGTGCCCCGCCGATTTTGATGAAAGTAGAGCCAAAATAAGGAAATATATGTCTCGGCATTCGCGCCAATGCAGCTTATTTTCGGAGACATGAATTTTTAAAAATTTACGGATGTTGATTCCTATATATGAGCTTAAAATACAACATCTTTCGCAAGCGAATCAGTAACTTAGTTGGTAAGTTACCGGCCTAGCGCTTCGTGTTTTTGAGTTCGATACCCGCCGCAATCGATCACTTTTTTTTAATGCATCCTTTTTATATATTTATGCATTTTTATTAATAAAAATGTTTTTCTTAGAATCGGATTTTGTTTATAAACTTACTTTAATAAAATACGTATTTACATATTTAATTCTGTGCTACTATTTTTCGCAGTTATGATTTTTACACGAATTTTAATTTTTAATTGAAGAGTTGTAAGTGTACAAAAGTTTAGAAGTCAGCTGTAAGTTTTTATGTGAACATACCTTTCATAAAATTTGCGTACTCATTGTCAACCTGTGAAGGGATGAAATTACACCAATAACACAGTTTTGTTTTATTTAAGGATTGAAAGATTTTTCTGAAAACGTTTAACAATTCCATTAAATAAAACAGAAAACAGAAAGCGTTAATTTGTCTTATTTTGGTCATAATTAGCCTTTGCAGACATTCACTATTAGCATTTATTCCGCCTATTTTTTTAAATATATTTGTCTATTGAAAAATACATTTTTAGTATGTAATATTTTATTTTATAACATATAAACATTTTATTTTATAAAGTGAAATCAATTTTTTTAAAACTGATTGACGTGAACATATTTTTTGTGTATCACTATCGGAGGTGTCGGAATTGTCTACTGGTACACAATTTTGGATGATAATTATCATAAAAACAATAAAAACATAAAAAAAATTCTACAATGTGATCATTTTATAAATGAATTGTTCGAACACCTGATTTTCTTTGTATAATATCATCTAGAAAACAAATATACATTTTCAAAAACGCTTTTTTCGTTTATTAACTTTGCAACAAACCAAGAGTACTGTAATGTATTCTTAAAAGTTGGCGCCGAAAGTTGATTATAAATAAGTGAATGGATATTCAAAGCATCTATATGCTCTCGTGTTTAAATGACTATTTTCTTATAAGATTTCAACACAATTTTGTAACCTTTTAATGAAATTTTTTACTTGACGGAAGAAGTACACATCACGAGGTTAACAGTATGGGGTACAATGAGGTGGAATTACTTCAACAGTAGAAGAAGAGGTGCCGTCGTCATTTGTAAAAACATTATTAAATTGTGATGGATCTATTTAACTACATAACAGGCTGGATGGCTACACCGAAACTTTTTTTACTTTTTAATAATCAGCAATTAAAATTCGAGTAGAAATTATCACTGGCAATAAGCGTACAATTAACTTAATTACATAAATATGAATTTTATTAAAGTAAGTTTATGAACAAAATCCGATTGTAAGCAAAGTATTTTTATTAATAAAAATACATAAATGAACATGTAAAAAGGATATATATTAACAACCGATTTCCACGGGCATCGAACGCAAAAACACGAAGCGCTAGGCCGGTAACTTACCAACTCGGCTACCGATTGGCTTGCGGAGGATGTCGCATTATAAGCTTATATATAGGATGAATAATCTTTAAAAATGTCATATCTCCGAAAATAAGCCGCATTGCCACGAATGCCGAGACACGTATTTCCTTATTTTAGCTCTACTTTCATCAAAAAAAAAATTCAGCAAAATCGGAGGAGCACTCACTGTGGGTTCTCCTTGTTAGTGAATAAGATATAATTTAATGAGTTTTTTTATACATGCAGTATATCGTAATTGTTAACGCAAAGAAAATTATTTGTATTATATACATATGACCAACGCAAATATGGCTAAATTATTAAAAGAAATTTAGTCATATGCAATGAAAAGTAATATTAAATGAATGCAATAAACACTAAATATATTTTTTAAATAAATCGAACACTACGCAGATTAAATTAAACAACAATATCAATCAACGTTTATTGGCGTAGTGATACCAACGCCGATGGTATGGCGTGATTAGATGGTGAAACGTTCGAAAGAAAATAAATATTTCTGCCTTCGGTGGGACCTGAACCCACGACCTTCCACTTGCCGGGCGGAGGCTCTGCCATCT
>QLNU02015270.1:7591753-7690114 GCA_006491805.2 Dysdera silvatica | reverse complement strand
AATTGAAAAATTGAAAAAAAAAAATGAAAGCTACGGTTGAAGATTAAAATCGTAATTTGTAGTTTGCCCACATGAAAGGGAAATTAATAGGAGGGATTGAAAATAGCTAGCCGCGGGAATCAAAAGAATTGTTTACGTATTCTTCTCTCTAACGCTCATTGTTTTTAGTGGAATAATTTGTTGTACATTATCAGCATTTGACACATCTAGTCGTCGTTTTTCAATAGTTTCCTTGTCGATTTCTTTTTCCATCAAGAAGACCTGGGTTTGTTTGCCAAGTGATGTCTCACGAGTATGAGATATGCATTCGTCGTCAATTCCCCCCATTCATAAACTCAGTTGAAGCAACAAAAAGAAATCGCGTTATCTAGATCAATTTTGACTTCATTCTTCAATGGTTTTCCAAACAAGAAATCCAGGTCTCTCATGACTAGTTCCGACGATGTTTTGGCTGGGTCTCTGTTCGACAATTTGTGATAAAAGGTTTTCGCGAGCGGGGAAATTGAACTGGGTCGATTCGACAACCACACTTAACTCAGCAGTTGGAAACGTGTTTCAAGTGGGCGATTAACGGAGACTATTGAATTATTTATGATCATAATATGCGTTATTTATCACCAAATCACGATATACAATGAAATTTAACGATACGTACAATGAAAAATGGCCTGATGATAATTAATGAAATTATGATAATTATCCACGTACTATTACGATATATGATAGTATGAAATTCAAGTTCCATTCTGTTGACATTTGCAGAGCAAGTTGAAATAATAGCTTCTGTTATCTACAAACCAATCTGTTTCATGGTACATTTCAAAGAACGTAGAATTATTTACCAAATTTTGTTTTCCTTAAATATTTTATATACACTGATATCCAAAAATATCGTAACCAAAAAGAAAAAAAAACATATCATCACATCTGATTCTTTAAGTTTGAATACTTGCGTAGACCGATAACTTAACTGAAAATATGTTGATTATAATTTTCTAAATTTACTAAGCATGGTATACAAAATAATAATTTATAATAAATATATAAAAGTATAATTTTCAATTTATGTTTTATGCGAAAATTAAAAAATGTTTTAGACAGACGGAAGTGATTTATTGTTTTGAAGTTTTGCTGTTAAAAATACTTTAAGATTTTCTTTCATATAAAGAGGCATTTTATAAAAATACCATTTAAATAGTATTTCGCCTTTAGCTTGTTCAAGAGTGAAAATACACTGTTTATCAAAACTGACGTAAACACGAAACTAGAATCGAATGAAACGTAAAGTATAGGGGAAGAAAGTTACATACAAAAGGTTAAACACTGGTAAAATAGCAAACGAAAAAGATCACCAGAACTTTTGCACGCATCAGCAACATGCTTTCATCAGGCGATTCGTGGGAAAGATTAAGCTTTTGTATATAAACAGAATTTAAAAGGGGAACCCCACAGTGAGTGCCCCGCCGATTTTGATGAAAGTAGAGCCAAAATAAGGAAATACGTGTCTCGGCATTCGCGCCAATGCGGCATATTTTCGGAGATATGAATTTTTGAAGATTTTGATTCCTATATATGAGCTTAAAACATAACGTCCTTTGCAGGCCAATCGGTAGCTTAGTTGGTAAGTTACAGGCCTATCGCTTCGTGTTTTTGAGTTCGATGCCCGCGGCAATCGATTACATTTTTTTAATATGCATCCTTTTTACATGTTTGCTTATGTATTTTTATTAGTAAAAATACTTTGCTTACAATCGAATTTTGCTCATAAACTGACTTTAATAAAATTCATATTTACATATTTAATTCTGTGATACTATTTTTCGCAGTTATAATTTTTACACGAATTTTAATTTTTAATTGAAGAGTTGTAAAGGTACAAAAAGTTTAGGAGTTAGCTGTAAGTTTTTATGTGAATATAACTTTTATAAAATTTGCGTATTCATTATCAACCTGTGAAGGGATGGAATTACACCAATAATGCAGTTTTGTTTTATTTAAGGATGGAAAGATTTTTTTCTGAAAACTTTTAACAATTCCATTAAATAAAAAAGAAAACTGCGTTAATTCGTTTAATTTTGTCATTATTAGCCTTTGCAGTCATCCTCTATTAGCATCTATTACGCCTAATATTTTTTTAAATATATTTATCTATTGACAAACGCATTTTTAGTATGTAATCTTTTATTTTATAACATATAAACATCATTTTATTTTATAACATGTAAACATTTTATGTGTATCTCATTTATGTGCATTTTATTTATACAGAAACATTTTATTTTATAAAATGCAATCAATTTTATTTTAAAACTGACTGACGTGAACATATTTTTTGTGAATCACTATCGGAGGTGTCGGAATTGTTTACTGGTACACAGTTTTGAATGATAATTATCATAAAAACAATAAAAACATAAAAAAATTCTACAACGTGAGCATTTTATAAATGAATTATTCGAACAACTGATTTTCTTTGTCTAATATCATCTGGAAAACAAATACCATCTACATTTTCAAAAACGCTTCTTTCGTTTGTTAACTTTGCAACAAACCAAGAGTACTGTAACATATTCTTGAAAATCGGAGCTGAAAGTTGATTGTCAATAAGTGAATGGGTCTTCAACGCATCTATCTGCTCACTTGTTTAAATAAGTATTTTCTTGTAAGCTTTCAACACAATTTTGTAACCTTTTAATGAAATTTTTTACTTGACGGAAGGAAGTACGCATCACGAAGCTAAACAGTATGGGGTACAATGAGGTGGAATTACTTCAACAGTAGAAGAAGAGGTGCCGTCGTCATTTGTAAAAACATTATTAAAGTGTGCTGGATCTACTTAACTACATAACAGGCTGGATGGCTACACCAAAACTTTTTCTACTTTTTAATAATCAACAATTAAAATTCGAGTAGAAATTATCACTGCTGTAAGTGTGCAATTAGCATAACTACATAAATATGAATTTTATTAAAGTACGTTTATGAACAAAATCTGATTCTAAGGAAAGTATATTTACTAATAAAAATACATAAATAAATAAATATGCAAAAAGCATACATATTAAAAAAAAAAAGACCGATTTCCGCGGGCATCGAACGCAAAAAAACGAAGCGCTAGGCCGGTAACCAACTAAGCTACCGATTGGCTTGCGGAGGATGTCGTATTTTAAGCTCATATATCGGATGCAAAATCTTTAAAAATGCATATCTTCGAAAATAATGCGCATTGGCACGAATGCCGAGACACGTATTTCCTTATTTCGGCTATACTTTCATTTAAAAAAAAATTCAGCAAAATCGGAGGAGCACTCACTGTGGGTTCTCCTTGTTAGTGAATAAGATATAATTTAATGAGTTTTTTTATACATGCAGTATATCGTAATTGTTAACGCAAAGAAAATTATTTGTATTATATACATATGACCAACGCAAATATGGCTAAATTATTAAAAGAAATTTAGTCATATGCAATGAAAAGTAATATTAAATGAATGCAATAAACACTAAATATATTTTTTTAATAAATCGAACACTACGCAGATTAAATCAAACAACAATATCAATCAACGTTTATTGGCGTAGTGATACCAGCGCCGATGGTATGGCGTGATTAGATGGTGAAACGTTCGAAAGAAAATAAATATTTCTGCCTTCGGTGGGACCTGAACCCACGACCTTCCACTTGCCGGGCGGAGGCTCTACCCACTGAGCTACGAACGTATATAAAGACTTTACTGAAGCTGGTTATTCTTAATCCGGTAAAGTCTTTATGGCGGTTATATGCCTTCTTAAATGTGACCTAGAATCCCTTCGCTTAACACCAATGGTCATGTGAACATTCCAAGTAAGGCATATTGGTTTTCTCTTAACGCAAAAGCGTGAACCAAAACACAGTTTTCGTATATACAAATGTGTTCTGTTCTGTAACAATAAGACTTCTCCTTACAATAGTTCACACACATTACTCAAATATCAGATGTAAAATCTTAGCCAATCCTGGCACAATATGCAATCACATGACATTTGTACGCCAATAGCAAATGGAGGGATGAACCCCAAAATATATTCCAAAATTGCATTTGACACCAAAAATAAAATTACTTGGCATCGTAAACATAATTACTTGGCATCGAGAATAAATTATTTGGCATCGAAAATGGTGCAAAATACAAATTTACTTGGCATCGAAAAAAAGCACAAAAGAGCACAATAGTGCTTGATATAAAAAAAAGCACTGATATCAGTATAGATATCGATGCCCCTTGATAATGGTTCCCAACCTGAGGATCGCGACTCCAAAGGGGGTCGGTTTCTGGAGGGTCGGAGTAACTATTTTTAGTTGCAATTATTTTTATAAGGAATTTTATACCAAATGTTTCCAACGCTTTTACAACAACATGGCTACACACATTGCAATATTTTACTAATGGTTGTTAACTTTATATCTATAATATAAATTAGTATATATATACTTAATGTGCAATAATGAATATTTAATCTATATTTAATGTGTTTTCTTTACTCTGTTAAAAATACTTTTATTATGCAAATGTGGCGGCGACGGCAGACAAAGTGTGATTACAAACATTTTGGTTACTGTAAATGGGGGGTCGCGGATTACTTGTCTACTGCGAAATTGGGTCACAGCTTGAAAAAGGTTGGAAACCACTGCTCTATGAGTTCCCTAGAAACTTACAAAGCTGCCAAAATAGAATTATAGGACAAAATGGAAATGTCATGTAGAAAGGGCGTGTTATAGAAAAGTTTGAGGATCATAATGTATTATGCGCTTAAAAGAAAAGGAAATGGTATATGCTCAAGGAAGAGATGATGAAGATTATAACAAGCTTATACCCGTAATAGATAATGATGATGACTCTGGTTGAGTGCAGCTGTTAAGAAGGGGTGTAAAATTTGTAAAAAAATTTCATTAACGTCTGCGAAAACTTATTCAAATTTTGTGTGCGAAATTTAATGCGCCCGTTGGACGTAGTTAGAAACTGCAAGCAGTGTATAACTTCGTTCAACGCGCACACTAAAATTGGACTAAACCTCGTAATTTTTCCAATTTAAGCATGGCTCTGTTTACGAATGCAATTGACTTGCAGAGGTGTAATAAATCCAAAGGCAATATGATTAAATGCGAATGGTCACAGGAGGGGCCTTTTACAAAATTTGATTGATGTCTAGCCTAGTTTATGGCAGCGCTCAGAGCAATGTAAATATCAATTGCGCAATTAATTGATATGCCCCATTTTTCAGTTCTCGTCGATTTCAGGTCGTATTAGGAAGCTACATTTTAGCCATATTTTCTGGTTTGTAGATTTATTTATTTGACAAGAGTCAACATATTCCATAACGCTACACTGTAATGCATTCTGTAACGTCACATTCTAATATGTGTTCTTTTCAAACACAACATGTTCAAATTTAAATTAAAAACATTGCTGCAGTATATTCTGTAACAGCACGCTGTAACATGTTTCGTAACGTCACATTCTAATGTATGTTCTTTAAAAACACAACGTGTTCAAATTTAAACTACAAACATTGCTGCAATATATTCTGTAACAGTACGCTATAATATGATTCATGACGTCACTTTGTAATATGTATTGTAAAAGAACATAAAGTTATCCATCAAATTACAAATATCGACACAATGTATTACGTAACGCCATACTAAAACGTGTTCTGTAACGTGTGTTTTAAAAGAACGCATCGTTATTAGACTTCCAAAAATCGCTAAGTTTTTCAAACAAATTACAAATCCATTTGAAATTATTGATATATTTAATTATTGTAATTACAAATATTTAGAATTATTATTTGATGTTGAAATTAAATAATTAAAGCGCGTGGTGATAAAATTAATAAATGAAATTATTTGTTTAAACCTCGACATTAATAAATTTTAATTAAATAATTAGAAACATAATCTCCCCGTTTTACAAAGGTGTTGACAAATAATATACCATAATTAAATAAATTATTCATAACTTTTGTGCTCTGAGAACGAGTATTGGTAATATGTCTAATCACCTTGCAAATATTCATGCTTTGATACCAGCAGGAAATCAACATTTTCCAGGTTATTTTGCAGATCCGTAACCCGAGGTTTGATTTCCTGGGAGAGAAGAAGCATAAAATTCCTCAGAAAATCTTAAGTTACGTTGTAGCATGAAATTAATAATCCTTGCGCCATAGAACACAGACATTACTTTTAGGCATGTTGTAGCGTGACCTGTTGTAGCGTCCTTGCACCATAGAAAACAAGTACAACGTTTGAGCATGAAAAGACTTGGAAATATGGAAGGACCTTTTTCATATTCCAACTTAATCGTTAAATAATTAATAATTAATTAAAATAAAGACGGGAAAAGACTTTGAATTAACACTAATAAATAATAACAATTACTAATGATAATTATGGTACAAATTATGAATCATTATTGTTAAAGCCAATATGGTTAATTGTAATTATATGCTATTATAATATCATTAACAGAAAGTTACTTCCGTTCAAGGGTCATTTGCAAAAACTTTCATTCATTCGAAAAGATGACTTCAAAACTTACAAATTTATGCTAGACGTAAAAAGTGATTCACAAAATGGGAATGGTCAATCTTGAAAATGGATGAATCTGATCTACTTTAATGCGAATGAAATTAATTCACTTTAAATTGGATGAAACTGATTCACTTTAAAGTGGATGAAACTGATTCACTTTAACCCTTAATTGCATAATCTGGGTCAAATTGACCCGGTGTGTTTTATTTTGTCCTATATTTCCAATGATTTTCCAAATACACACTTGATTCACTCTGAAATCTCAGATTATACACTTTGTAAGCCACCTAGCTAGTTTTTATTTTGTCATTTTTTTCATTATTTTTGTTTTTGCAAATTTTATACCACTACCCCGTTAACGGAAAAACAGAGTCGAATTGAAGCTATAAATTATTTTGCATATGACATCGCAATTTAACTAAAAAATCAGGCTTTTTTTAGCACATTTTGGCCACGAAGAAGAAAACTACTTTACAAACGTATACAGAAACATTTTGTAGCCGCTTCAGTCAAGTCAAGCTTGGTAAACATAAGCATTCTGATTCGCTACTGCATTTGGAATTGAGAAGCTATTATTTTTCAATTTTTTTTTTATATTTTGCGGGATTTATCCATTTCGCCAACATTTTTTTTTTTTATGATTGAATGTATATACTTCACTTATTTATTATTACAATTACAAATTTTCCATAGCTTATACTGAAATTAATATTTTTATAGAACTTTTTGGGTTTTTTTCAAAATTTTCCAAATCTTATGACAATTGATTAAGATATGGAATTTTTGAAAGTGTAATTAATAGATTTGATATCGTATTAATTGAAATGATCTGTTTTTGATGTTCAGTACTATGAAGAAGTGGTTAATACAAGAAATGCGGGTCTATCTTCTGAATAAAACTGACCCTTTTTTCACTTCGAGGGATGATGAAGCAGATGTGCCAGATGTGGAAATAGAAGGACTTCAACGAACGGTAAAATTATTTTCCATCTCAAATTTTTTATAAAAGAAGATTATTTTTGAAGGATTTAGCAAAAGAATTTGTAATGCCACATATGATAACACGAAACGCTGACAATGGGATACAAGTGTCTATCACAAGAAATAGATGAAACTTTGCGGTATCTCATCTCATCTTCCCAAACTCTGGGAACATCGAATAAATCGAATAAAAGGAAAAGATGCAAGTTTCGTCCAAGAGCAATATATAAAGAAATGTTTGCGTTTGTGTGAAATGTGAAAGTTCTATATACAAAGATCGTAGTGTTGTTGTTGTTGGTAATATTTGCTGTTAACACAGCTTAATTTACATCCAGTTATCACTTTAATTAAAATGAGGACTGTTTCTTGGGTAAGGTAAATTTTTAATAACAATAATAAATTAATTAATCATTACAGATAAACAAAATATTTAAAAACTATAAATATATCATAATCAGAATATATATGTATATATCGACCAAATTGTGCAAATAATGATATAAATAGGGCCCGCGCTAGCCATTCGACTATGCGTCTAATGCGAATAAATAGCAAAATCTTATTTTGGTCAGAAAGTGACAAATAATTATTGAAAAAATTTAAATAATTAATGAAAATGGCAATAAATTAGGTTAACAAGCATAAAGTTCGGATCATGGTTTTCAAATTGGTTAATTAACCGGTCAACAATATGAAATTCCTAACTCCGGTACTGGACATACGTGCATATACAGTCGAACCCGATTTTATGGCTTTTGCCACCATTTGTTATAAAGATATTTTGATACTACATTGGGTTTGGTGGTATATCAAATCATCTAGTAATCGGTGCTGCAATTGTAAAATCAGCAAAGGATATACCGTATATATGTATATCGTAAAGATCAGAGAGTATACGGCCTTTAACACATCAAAATTTTAAAAAGATACGCTATTCATCCAAAACAAAGCAGGTATACCACTATATACCCTCCACCAAATTTCTGCTAGTAATGTCTGTTACAAGATTTGTTTACTACAAATTTGCGACACTAAGTAGATTTGACATTATTTCGAGGAACGCTATAATAAGGTTTGACTGTACATAGTTTATTATTTATAGAGGTAGTTTTGTTGTAAGTACAGTGAAAATCGGTTATAACGACCTCCAAGGGACCGTGCAAATTCGGTCGTTATAACCGATAGTCGTTATAAACGATATATTTTTAAAATCATAATAGCCTGCAGTATAATACACTCTAGAGTTTTATAAATTATTTTGATAGTAAAAAGTATAAACTTTTTGGTTTCAAAATTAAATAAAAATATACTTAATTATAATGAATTTAATTTCCGTTTATATTAAATTATATTTATAGCCACACTAAATACATAGCACTTTATATTTTTTTAAATTGACAAAAATTCTAGAAAATACTAAAGTATATAATGTAGAAAACAAATCTAATGAATAGTATTTATTATATTATACTAATGACTTAAGAACAGTGCCGGTTTAAGAGATTTATGGGCTCTACGCTGGTAAAATAAAATGAGCCTCCAAAGAACATGATGTCCCTTGTTATATTCACCAAATAAATCACGTGTTTTTTTGAAGTTCATTACCTTCATTATTCAGGTTTAGTAAAAGTAAAAATTTCTCGGACATTTGTAAATAAACAAGATTAGAATAACGCTTAAATTTTGATAACTAACCCACATTGTTCCGACTTATGACTGTCAAGTCGCGTCGTTATATCCGATACGAATTTCCCTAGTTAGAATCTACGTAGACTACAAAATCACCGTCGTTATAGCAGGTTTTGTCGTTATATACGATGTCGTTATAACCGATATATTTAGTATGGAGTAGAATAGCAAACCAAACTTCTTGTAAAAATTCCATCGTTATATGCGGTTGGTCGTTATAAACGATTTTCACTGTAATCTAAAAACAATCAAAATATAAAACATGAATTGTAAATAGAAATTATCAAAAAATCCTCAATTTCATTTTTCGGGTCAATTTGACCCGGGTTATGCATTAGTGTAAAAATTGTAGCTTCGGCATTTAAGGGTTAAAGTGGATGAAACTGATTCACTTTAAAGTGAGTGAAACTGATTCACTTTAAAGTGATCTTTCTCACTCTCGATTGGTGAATTGGTTAATGGAGGTGATGAATGGTTTTAATTAGATGAATAGGAATAATCATTCCAGTCCAGTTGAGTATGTAATGAATAATTCAAACTTATAATGAATCTCAAAAATGCATTCGTTTAAAAGAACGGAAAAAGAAGAATTCATTCACCAAGATGAATGGTTTTGTCCAAATATTCTATACTGTGCACAAAATCGAGAACAATTGTGAACTTCAACCGAAAAGCTCCAAAAATTGATAAAGAAGCAAATAATGCAAATTTTGTAGCTGCTATAAACCGACACGTTCATTCAGTAAATCGGTGATTGGGCGATTTTCCCCAATTCTGATAGTGGTTGCATCTTTGTGTTTTTAAGAACAAGGACAATAATGGTGACGCTGTGCCTTACCTTACAGTTTTCCGAGGAATTCGCTACTCTTAAAGCCTAGGGAACCAATTCCCGGACAAAACGTTATTCGTCTTCCGTTCGTTCTTTTTTTTTCTTCCACCATTGAGTATAGAGTCCAGATTAAGCGTTCCCCAAGCTAGGTAAACATCTGATCATCGACTCAGAATCTTTTTCCGCTGTCTAGCGTCTATTTCACAAGAATTGATGAAACATCATTGATTTGAAAACATTCACAAAACTTGAACGCGAAAATTTTTCAGTATTTAATATCATTCTTACTTTATTGTATTGTTGTCATATTGCGTCCCAATTTTAACCCATGTTGTTATTATGGTTTATGTTTTACTATGTTATTATTATTTATGTTTTTTATTTTTCACTATAAGATTATGAATAAATTTATTTAACCTAATTGCAATTTTGGTGATACATTCTGCCATGTGATAATCTTAATGTTGAGGCTAAAGATGTCAACTGATGAGTAGATTAGAAATTCAGGAGAGCAGAAAGCTAGAGTTTGTTACATGGCCCTTCTCCAGGTGGGTAAGGTATTACATAAATTGTTTTTTACGGACTTGTTGCTTTGTTATTTTTGCCGCAAAATTATAAATTTGATGATGATGAAGAATTTAAGTGTATTAATTTATGGCCTCATTTGAGAGAACTGCGACAGAGGACAGGGTGAATCCTGAGTTGATGTAAGTTGTTATTATCATTTGTGTTTATTATCGTCATTATTGTGTTATCTATGTGCTACCTATTACGTTATCGATGTTATTATTATTTATGTTTTACACTACGATATTACTATTATTTCTTTTTTTATATATCGATGAAAAAGCTATCCCTAAAAGATCAATTTCAATATTTGCAAGAGCTCATCCTTTTCATTCCTTCCTATGAAATGGATAAATAAGCAAATTGCAAGAAAATATTGGCAAACTAAAGTGATTAAATTATTAGTTGGATACAGGGCTGATGGAGTCATAAACCATGTTGCAATAACCCTCATGAAGGATTAAACCTTACTAAAGCAATGATTAAGCGAATTAGTAGCGCAAAACTCAGTAATAAAGCAGTAAATTCTCCGAATAGCGGCCACTTCGGAGATTGAGAATGTCCGACATTCGGAAGCGCTAGCAAGCATTGGGAATTGAAAACGTGTCCGCTAAATGGCTTATATTAAGAATAGAGGTGTCCGCAATTCGGGGATGTCCGTTATGGAGATTTTACTCCACCGTAGCTGAAAATATATTTTTTCCTCCGTTTTTGATTCGCTGTTTTTAATTGCTTTTCTTTTGTAAAGAGCACCACGCTTTTAATAAGCGAGAATTAAGATAATGACGTCATATATAAATGGACCAATGAACCATCGTACTTCACATTTAAATTAATTTGAATAGCCTTATGACGTCACACCATTATGACGTTATGGAATGCCGTCGCGTTTCCACTACACATAATGACAATTTGGTTTTATTTACCTACTACTCAATGCCATTTACAACTGTAGAAGTTAACAACCGGAACGTGTTGAGAAGCATAGTAATTTGCATGCAACCGATAAATTTCAACAATGTTAACCGGAACTACGTTTCGGTTCAATACAAAAGGAACTTTCTAATCGTTGTTACTGTATTAACCACAATAGGCACTGATATCGTCTATTAAATATTTATTAACTTCATTCGTGTGCTTGTATGGGTACCCGTCTCATAGAATGTAGAGTTATATGGGCCCGTGGGGCCAAAGCCCCCAATAATCTTAAATAAATTGCGATTTTGCATATACTATAATGTATAAACGTAAATAAAATATGCTTGGATTCCCCCCCCCCTAAATAATTTTGAGTCCTTCTTACACTTGATATTCTTTACCCACAGCTGCTTATGTAGATCAATTTAAATATTTAAGTTAGAAATTAATTATACAGTGCGGGTGAAAAATGTATATGGCTTAATAAGGTTTATAATATTTATAATGAGTGTATATACCCCTGCACATACATCTCAGTCACGTTCAGCAATTCCTGAGAAAGCAATAAATAAAGATTGATAACGTTGATCTAGAAATGGAAGATTCGTCTATTTACTTCGATCAAGTCATATCACTTAAAGGTATGATTGTGGAGGAATCCAAAGGTGTTCAAAGCTTATCTGGAGTGCTTGTGGAAGAAATAGTTTTATCCTAACGAGCAAATTGCCTTCATATCTAAACAGAAAGGTCTTCAACCAATATGCATTACTAGTCCTTCCATATGGATAAAATCCATTGAAATAAAGGGAACAGCAATACAGAAATTAGAGGCAACTCAACGGAGAATGGAGAGGTACATGCTTGAAATAAACGAGAAGGGATCGAAAAAGAAATATCTGGGTGAGAGAGCAAACAAAGGTAGAGCCATCATTGTTAAATAAAGAAGCTTAAATGGTAATGAGCTAGGTATGAAGCAAAACTAATCGAAGATGTACAGCCTAAGTTCCCAACTAGATTTCAGTACGGCATCTTAGATCCAAAAGAGGCCTTCGACTGGATGGGTGGATGGAATAAGAAAACAGGTTGAGGTGTTATAGAAACGAATTTTTCAGAATAAATTAGCACAGAAAGCTCGTGGAAAGCCCTTCAACTGCTAAGAGTTAAACAATGGTTAAGTACGTACGATTGATTGATTTTTACGGAGTAAGTATAGTAAAGGTCATCTTGCGCTAGAACCTATAGATTTTCGAAGAATCCAACCCCCTTAACTCCTAGGGAACCAAACCCAGAACTACGATGAACAGCTAATCGGTAAGTGTTTTTTTTTTGGTGGGGGGGTGCACAGTTGAGTGTCGAGCTCGGGAGAAGATGCGTTACCATTGCACCACCACAAGGATGTTGACTATGATGATGATGATACATTTCGAACTATTTTACAAATAGTTAATGACATGTTGATGGTATGTGCACATAAAATAATCTTTTGAAATTTATAAAATAGTGCCCGAATACTTCATTCATTAGTTACGCTGGATCTGTTGGAGTTTTCCTATGGGGGGGGCGATGCTGATTAATTAAATTAGAATGATTTGTTTCGCATACAGACGATTACAAAGGCGCGTCTAATTTGTTTAGCAATCCGTAGCCTGATGGTTCGAATCGGCCCTGAGGCGTAACTAATTTCCTTGCTGACACGCCCTTATGCATCAAACGCCTTTTGGATTTGAACCGAAATTATGGGCATGACGAAAGTAATCACCATGATGTAAATTTCTAAATTTATGGAAGTTACATATGGTAGGTATATGTAACCAAGAGTAAAGTATTATTATTATTAAAAAAAATGTTACAGCGATTTATTTTGGTGTGCAAAGAGGAAGCGAATTCTTATTTCTTGCGGATTAGTAACACCCTGCTTTCAAACATTTTATGCAAAAACTACAATTAATTTTTATAAAAAATAACTGGTGATTTCAGCACTTTTTGTCGAGAATGTTTCCTTAGAGATAATATCTTCTGTATTAGAGTTTACAATATTTTTAAACAGCTTCTACATCTTAGTATTTTCTATTTTTAGATGATTTTTTGGAAACTTTTCTGCTGTAATCATATTACATAAAGATCAAAATTTTCGGTTGTTTTGTCCGAAGTACTATCTAAACTTAGGAAGCTCAGTAAATAATATTTTTAGAAAGTTTTTTGAACTTTCATTAGCTTTAGATTCAGTACAGTGGCGTAATAGAGGTAGAGACTGAGGGGTGTAAGCCCTCCACTGGATAACGAAGTGCCTTGGCCTCCTTAAGCTCGAGTCACTCGATCTTTTCAAGAAATGCTGGAGCCCTACCCTCAAAATTGTTTAATTGTGACGTCTATTTCAATGAAAACCTATGATTGAATTTCAAAATTCTTCTAAAAATGTTCCGTTTGATAAAACTGATGCTTTATGATCAGTGGACAGGCGTTTGCAAGAACATACAATTTATGAATCACACATTTTTGCGAACCTGTTTCGTGAGCCCCGAAAAGTATCACATAGAAGTAGTATTAATTCCTATTCACGAACTTTCGAATTTACGAACTTTTGGAGTTCGTACCGGTTCATCAATTCGGAAATTCACAACATGTAAGAATGGAATCAATTTCTTCAAAAGTTTTAAGTCTTTGCGTCATCTTTACTTCAAATTTGCGAAAAAGAACTGAAGTACATCAATGGCAAATCATGCGTAAAAACTACTGTTTTTTGGAAAAGTGGTAATAAAAATACTACGTTATTTTCATTTTTTTTTAAATATAACAGTTTTTTAAAAAAAAAATTTATCTAATTTTACAAGGAAGGTAATTAAATTTCATCAATTTTTAGAAACGTTGATCTAATTTTTATCAATTTTTGGAAACGTTCGTTTAATTTTTATTCATTTTTAGAAACATTCTTATAATTGTTATTAATTTTTAGAAACATTCTTATAATTGTTATTAATTTTTAGAAACATTCATTTAATTTTTACCATTTTTAAGAAACATTTATTGAATTTTTACCAATTTTAAGAAACATTCATTTAATTCTTATCAATTTTTAAAAACTCATTTAATTTTTACCCATTATTAGAAACATTTATTTAATTATTAAATAAATCACCCGCAAAGAAATCAAAATGATGATTTCGTATATCTGGTGGTTCCACAAACCTTTGATTATCAGTCAAATGCACTACCCATTGAGCTAGTGGCAACTATAAAACTCCCCTCTGCGAGCGAGTGTGAAGCTTCATGACTGACAAGTTAGCGAATTAAACAACAATATAAATCAACGTTTATTGGCGTAGTGATACTCATAGTAGTGTTGGTCTCACTCCGCCAATAAACGTTGATTTATATTGCTGTTTAATTTACTCTGCGTAGTGTTCGATTTATTTAAATAAATTAGCGAATGTTGGTGTTGTGCCTGAATCGCTTTTTAAATCAAACGCCACGAAGTCAAACGAAGCGAAAGTTCCAAGTGAGGCAGGTATTCATACTGAAAATAAATAATTTCGTCTGTACGCCCGATGGTAACAGTTTTATTTAATAAATCAGCTTGATAAACAGTAGTTAACTTGTCCATCTTGAAGCTTTATATGCAGTCGCCAAGCGGAGTTTGATAACTGTATGTAGCTCAATGGATGGAGCAGTTGACCTGCAATCAAGGGATTGTGGGATTGTATCCCACCGCATCTCGCAAAACCATTATTTTCTCTGTGTGTGATTCATCAAGTAATACTGATACCATCGGCATTACGTGGAATTATATACTTTCAATATTCCATTTTTATCAATTTTTACAATAATTGATTTAAGTCCGTTTTAATTTCGTTCTTATTTTATTTATAAAGATATATTTAATTTTTCTCTAATTTTATTTACAAAAATATACTTATTCGTTAATGATTTTTCAAATAATTGTTAATTTTTCATTATTGGTTACAAAATATTCAAACTCTAATAAAGAAATTATATGCTTAGATTTTAATTTGAGTCACTAAAATCGGAAATTCAATAACATAGGCCTACGTCAAATATTTGTCAGAAGAAAAATAAAATAAAGGAAATTAATATTAGCAAAATCTGTAAATAATTGTATAGGTAGAAATAATCATAACACATTTTCGCAATTAAAAAAGATTCTTAATTCGTTGATAGCTGTTTCATTAGCTAGATCAGTGCCGTATTTATAAACGGGCATATTGGGCACTTGCTTAGGGCGCAAAATTTCTAGGGGCGCAAAAGGCTGCGAATTTTTAAATCGCATATTATTTACCGTAGACTATTATCGATCAGCTCTTCCCGTGAAGGCGCCCTCCACCCTTTTTTTTATAAATTTGAAATTCTGACAAATTGCGTGAATCAACCCACTCCCAAAACCGGATCTAGGCAGGGGCCGTGCGGCCCCTGAAAATGGTAAGTTTCCATTAATAATGCTCATTTTCAAGTAAAAAGTACTTAAACTAAACTTACAAGTGGAATTTTCAAGCTTTGCGCTCTTAAATTTTGTTCTGCATCTGCCCTTGCCCCCTCTCCCAATATCCAAAACAAAAGTTCAAAAAATTGTTGTCAAACTAAATTTATTTATAAAAATATCATTATTACATCTTATAATAAAGCACGCAAGGTAAGCTAATCATAAATGTCGCCTCTTCCCTCTCCTCCGCGATTTATCGTCGCATTTGAAGAGGAGAAACGACGGAGTTTTATTTGTTTCTGCTAGTACGGCGTTGGGAGGTAGTCTAGGCGTAACTAGCTTCGAAGTCTAGGCGGCTAACTTTTTTCTAGGTGGCGGCTGAACCGTATAATTCAATGCTTAGAAGAAATTTTCTATGGGGTTAGCCCTTCCCAGCACAGTTACGGCAATGAAGGGGGCGCCGAAAATCGTTGTACCCAGAATCCCTCATCCCTAAATCCGGCAATGAGCTAGGTGTCACCTCCTTCAGATTGCAATTGACTTTCTTTTGTTCTTACATCTTATCAAACTCATACATTTTTACATTACACTTCTTAGGTAGCCTGATTTGTTATGATCATTTCCCTTTGTACAAGTTCTAAGCAGTGTGCGGTAAAAACTCGAATACAAATATTTGTTCGCCAACGCTTTTTATTTTGGTGATAGTTGGTGCAGATTGGCCTCAAAAAAAAGCTGGTTTTTATTGATACTGTGTAGGCTTGAGCTTATTCGGGCGTTTACAGGAAGCATTAACGCTACTCTATTTGGCGTGACCCATGTTTGGTCACGCCTTGTCACCGACTATACAACGCGTACAAAAAAAATACTGTTGCCTCAGCCTTTTACCACCGATCCTGATTTACGGCTTCGTGATTGACTAAGATTGGAAAAAAAAAAGAATTAAAGACCCCGAATATCATGACAGCTAAGAATGCCTTAGCTTTAGGGCAAACAGTGTGAGAAGTAAAAGTATTAAATTCTGCACCGTTGCGCATGCGCAAAGGACCCTTTCTCTTTGTCGATTAGTGTATAAGTTCAAATAAGGTTAATCAAAACGTAATATTTTAACATTGATGGGGTTATTACTGACATTGAATCCATAAAATTCTTCTCATTTATTCCGAAATATTTTTATAAGTATATAAAATAACTCTTTCGATCTTAATTTAATTTTAATTAAACGTTTTTCTCAATCACACGACTCTTGATTCTAAAGGTAAGGGGGGAAAACCAATATTTATCCCCGATCATCTATCTCACAGGCAGAAACAATTGTACTGCGTAGCGGAATCTACATCCTTTGTAACTACATGAATGACATACCTTTGTAATCTTAATGAAGGCATACATTATTGTATTATTACATTTCCAATCAATCTGTTCCTGCAACTGTAATTTTGCTGCTGCGTAAGAATAGGGCCATGGATCTGGGAAATTGATCTGTCGAAACTGACGTGAGGTCGGGTTTTAGTAATAGGCAAATCTACGGTGGCCTAAGGCCATATCTAGTTTTTTGTTTGTTACCAGCTTCTTCAGCGTTGCAGGGCCCTGAGGTCGCAGATGGTTAAGCCTTTAAATGCAGACCTTGTCACCAATCTTCGAGTCACAAGACATGTCTCTTCACGCAATATCCTTTGTACACCTTTCTTCACTTTTCGATTCCCGATAAACGCTTTTTTAATTAAAATCAGACAATTCTCACCATAGCTGTAATAAGAATTGTTTAACTTTAGTAAACATTAATGCTAGTCTCGCCTATAGGACGGTTTTTTTTTGACTTATCGCTTTGACTTAAAAAACAATCCAAGCACTGTCCCATTAGTTGCAGACTTGTCCCTAGTGAAGATTTATATCTACTTGCGGAGAGGCTATTTATCGACACCCGTAGCTCAGTGGGAAAGAGCACTTGACTCGTTATTAAGCGGTCGTGGTTTCAGTCCTCACGAAGCGCAGAAAAAATACTTTTTTTATCGAATAATTTATCATCTAAAACAATTTTGTGTTAAATCTTGTCTTCACAAATACTTCAAGATCTCAGAAATTTGCGTGGCCGAATAGGGGAGGGTGCTGCAATGTTGAATTGCGTTTTTTAATATTGAAGCTACGAAGAATTAACGTAAATTTTCTACTAGTGTACTAGTGTATTAGTGTACTAGTGTATTAGTGTACTAGTGTATAGGGGATATACTCTCACCTAACTTTTCACATAATCGTGTAAAGTTATTGAGAAATCTGACTAGGGCTGCTGTCAAATGTTTATAGTCGAACCTAAAGAAAATGGAGCGAAAACGTGACAGAAAATAGCCAAGCAAATTCTCCTCCTGTCAAGCTAGAATGGTGCATATGCTATTAACACTTCAAAGATACTTCACGATGCCAACCCTTCATAATGGAAACAAAACACGAGGAAGCCACTCAACAAGAAAATAGCTGTCAAATGGTTTTGAACTGCGAATCTATGAATAAATCTGAATATAAAATTAGTAATAAACGTGCCGTGGTCCGCGGTACCATAATAGAAAACTCAAATGGCAAGCAATAATTATCGACGATATAAATGGTTTATATGATTCCCATCATATTTATACCATGTTATCACCTATCAATTTACCCGTCGGGAGAGACGCATTTAACATAATTGAACTTCATGTTAACCAAACAATTCTGTAATTTGCTTCGGATCATTGGTGATTCTGTTTTGTCCATCAACCAAGTGTTGTAGTGATAGTATGTTGAATTAATGTACACCAATGGTCACAAATATCTTAAAACGTACAAAGAAAGTATTATTGTCTTTCGTTGTAACTTCTGTGTTCATCTGAGTATATAATTAAGAATATTGAACTGTGAGAAGTTCACGATGATTATTTTTTCAGTTTATCTACAAGCTTGTCTGCCCCAAGTTACAACTTTATGTTCGTTATCGTTTTTTTTTTTTTAACAAGATTGCTTATTGAAATTGGAGCATATTATCCAAGCCCTTTTGTCGTTGTTCCACAAAATTGTGATTGATTCTAGATTTGATTGTTCCTAGAAAATTATTGATTTTTATTGATTGTTTCTAGAAAAAATGATTGAGAATCAGTTGTTGCTATAACGGAGTCCGTCCTACAACAATTGATTAAGTGTCGATTGTTGTAATAGAGGAGAATCAAGTAATAATGATAAACCTAAACAAATGTGAAAAAAACAAACGAAATTTCCGTTTAAAAACTGGGAATAAATAATACTTCATCATTATGTGGAATTTTAACAATTATTTTGTTTCTTGAGGTGTTGCAACACAAAGGCGATAAAATTGTTTAAATACGTGCTTGAATCTATGCCACGTTATTAAAAACCAGGTTGAAGAGCAGTGGGCTGAGGTGAGTTCCCTGGGGCATTCCTCCGATGAACTGCATTGATAATGAAGTTTATTACCTTTTAATCCATGGAATACTTAAAACGAGTTAAATCTAGGATAAAAATTGAAAACTTTTCTTGACTAGAGAACTTTAGAGAGTTACTTGGAGAAGTTTTAAATGCAAACTATACAACTGCGATTTAATGACATAATTACTTGCTGTAGGCGATACGAAATATCGCTACGCTGTTTGAAATTCAAGAAAGGTTTTATAATCGCTCACAATTCTTTTTAAAATATGAGACTGACCTTTTTCTAGAATGCGTTTTCCATGGCTTGTGAAAATTTAATGGAGCTGAGAAGGATATTAGCAAGTAGACTCGTACACAAGCTTTCACAAAGGATGTGCTTTTGAGAATGAGGCGAGAGGATGTTATTATCTTCTTCCACTTGGTTTTCAAAAGAAACTTTGTTTTATGGCTAATAATATTGTTTAAACGTGGATCTAAACCCCAAATTGCCACCATTTGCGCATAGCCTTATCAGCTGTTACGTTTCTATTACTTGTTAACAAATTTGGTGAAGAAACGTGCACATTTCATGTTTAATTGAACATTCATTGGAGGTGTGTCATTCATACATGAAAACTTATAATGCATGGACAAATATAAACATGTAAAATTCATGAACATATTTCAGAAATTTAAAAATCATTATACAATAATGTTTGCCACCCACGTATATTTAGCTCAAACTAGAGCTTTATTGTTTTTGGAGAAAAAGAGGCGCCGTCCTCATCCTGGATTCGAACCAGGGTCCCTCCGTTTAGCCCGCGGTGTCTTGACCTACTAGACGAATGAGGACAAGAACAAACGCATTTTTCTCCGTATATTAGGATGTAAGATATTATTACCCTTCACAGGGATAACACAATTGCCAAATAATGGTCAACACAGAAAAGCCTCCGGGGCGAGATTTTTTGTGAGTTTTTCGTGGGGAAAAAATTATACGCAGAAACGGAAATTTAAAATTCATGGACACACATGAAAATTTAAAATTCATGGACATAAATAAAAATTTTAAATCCATGGATACACATGAAAATTTAAAATTTATGGACATATATACAAATTTAAAATTCAAGGACATATATGGAAATCGTTTATATATTAGTGTATATGGAAATTGCTTATAAATATCTAAATAAAATTTGCTTATACGTAAATATAGATAGAAATTTCTAATGTAGAAAACATATGAGAATCGTTTATATACAAAAATACATGAGAGTTGTTTATATATAAATATTTATGGCATGAAGTTACTCACAGATGAATGTTGATGGAACTCGCTTATACAAGTAAATACGCGAAAGTTTCTTATATATGTACGTAGATGAAAATCGCGTACGCCTGAATGTATATGGAAGTTGCTTTCAGTTAAATGTAGATAGAAGTTGCTTAGGCATGAATGTTGCTAATATTAGAAGTTGCTTAGGCATGAATGTTGCTAATATATGAAATTTACTCATGAATATTGCTAATATGTGAAATTTACACGTGAATCTTGTTAACATGTGCAATTTACTTAATAAATGTTGTTAACATGTGCAATTTACTTAATAAATGTTGTTAACGTGTGAAATTTACTTAATAACTAATATATAAAATTTATTCATGACTGTTGTATGGATATGAAATTTACTCATGAATGTTGCTAATATATGAAATTTACGGATGAATGTTGTTCATGATTTATGTTGCTAATATATATCAAATTTACTCATGAATGTTGCTAATATATCAAATTTATCCATCAATGTTGCTAATATATAAAATTTACTCATGACTGTTGCTAATATGTGAAATTAACCCATGACCGTTTTTAACATATGAAATTTACTCATGAATATTGCTAATATATGAAATTTACTTATGAATGTTGCTAATATATCAAATTTACTCATGAATGTTGCTAATATATCAAATTTACCCATGAATGTTGTTAACATATGAAATTTGCTCATGAATGTTGTTAACGTACGAAATTTACTCATGAATGCACATGAACTATTTGATATGATACACATGCCCGACTGCCATTTTCTTTCGGAACTAATCACTTTCCCTATTTCGTAATAATGCATAGACACACAAAACTAAAGCAAACATAACAAAATTCGAACCACGCCCCAATCACAGAATAAAACAACCAACAAAAAAAGATATTTCACCACGCAGCTATACTGAAAAGCGAACAAAACAACAAATCAATAATAAGGCGCATGTAGGTTGAGTAAGAATAATCAACAAACGATATCATCAACCCTATAATGCTGGTATTTTTGTAGAAAAAAATATTTTTTTTAAATTAAATCTATTTTCCATTTTAGTTTAAACATCAGAATGACAGGATTAAATAAAGAAAATTAAATAGTCGTTATTGGAAATATTATTCAACTAATTTTACTGATTCCAATCGTTTCCCTATTCCGCTTTTGAGTGAGAAATGGGAAGCGAAGAATGTTCCATTTTTTGTCTAGTGGTCTCTTTCGATGTCGTTTTCAGGTCAAATGAGTGTCAAATTTAAGCATTGAAAATTGAGAGCATTGCTCATGCTTAGTGTCAATTTTTATTCAATTTCTTTTAAAACGTCATCTACCTTACACTTCTTTTCCGTCAACTTACATTGCCATTCATGCCAGTTTCCGGAATAACGTATTCTCTAGAATACTAATTGGCTATGCCTGGACAGTTAGTTTTCCTTTTTACTTTTTAACATTTTTAGTTACATATTTATTAAGAGTAATTCTCACCATAGTCGATGATGTAGTTGTATTTGATGTTTAAATAGAATAATTATTCAAAGAAATGAATGATTCAAAGAAAAGAAGGAGTCAAAGGAAAGAATGTCAAAGGAAAGAATGATTCAAAGAAAAGAA
Organism: Dysdera silvatica; assembly: GCA_006491805.2. Classification (NCBI taxonomy): domain Eukaryota; kingdom Metazoa; phylum Arthropoda; class Arachnida; order Araneae; family Dysderidae; genus Dysdera; species Dysdera silvatica. The sequence goes on along the minus strand of QLNU02015270.1, from coordinate 7,667,801 downwards.
GGGTTTTTCAGCGCCTGATGGGGAGCCGAACACACATTCCGATTACTGGGCGGGTGCTCTATTCATTAAGTTACAGGCATCGATCATTCCCCGCATTGTAAATATATATAAGTCTTTTCTACGGACAAGTTCAGGAAGAATGGTGAAGTGTTTAAACTGCTCTTTAAATCAAGGGTTCGTCTTATACAAGGCGCCGAAAAGTCATTGGTAGTTACATTTTAAATGCACAATTAGATATTAAAACAAATTTTAAGCATTTAATCAAATTATTCGCAATACAGCAAAAGTCAATGCTTTCTAGTTCTGAATCTCTGTTTTCTAGGAATATGAACCTCTGTTTCATGGGAATCTGAATCTTTGATTCCTAGGAATCTGAATTTCTGTTTCCCAGGAATCCGAATCGTTGTTTCCTAAAAATCTGAATCTTTATTTTCTAGAAATTCAAATCTCTGTTTCCTGGAAATCCGAATCTCTGCTCCCTAGGAATCTGAATCTCTGTTTCCTAGAAATCTGAATCTCTGTTTCCTAGAAATCTGAATCTCCGTTTCCTAGAAATTTGAACCTCTGTTTCCCAGGAATCTGAATTTCTGTTTCCTAGGAACCTGAATCTCTGTTTCCTAAGAATCTTAATCTCTGTTTCGTAGGAACCTGAATCTCCGTGTCCTAGGATATGAATCTCCGTTTCCCAGGAACCCAAATTAGGAACTACGTTTAGCAATTAAAAAAACCGTTTCCGTTGGAATCGTCACCAAGTTAAGGAAAAGTTAACTTGACACGTTACCATTGCACCAACGTCTAATAGAGCTTTACAGTAATTAATAATAATAATTACTAATATATAATAATAATTTATTAATAAATCATCTGATAAACACCACCGGTAACATAATACACAACTCGAGTAAACGTTAGCGCCTTAAATTACGTATTTGATTCTTTAGAAAAAAATAGAAGAAAGCGACTTTTTTATTATTATGTAAGTTATTTATTTTGTTATTTAACTAATACAAAAAATATAAATAACTCAAATAATATAATATCACTGTCCTTGAGACACAACGATTGTAACAGATAAGGTGACACGAGATAAAGTGCAATTTATATCATTATATTATTTATATCATCATGCTAGTTATATCATTATACATTTATATTATTATATTATCTATATCATTATGCTAGTTATGTCATTATATATTTGGTGTATCGTTTATATAATTTACACCATCAATATATTGACAAGAAAAAATTACTTCCTATAAAAAATAATTGGGCTGAAAACGTTGTGGATATAAATTTAAAAATAAATGTATAATTTATATTATATTTTGTATGTAGCATAAAGATTACATGGATGAATGAAATAAGAAAGCAAGTCGAGATAACATGCTAATAAATTGCTCAAAACGAACACATCAGAATGCATTTGAACAGACCTTACACCCAACAATGGTTAGACAATGGTTGGATAAATCGCGGGGAAAGATAATCATCCGCCTCAATGACAAATCCTGGGAACCAGGGGCGGGCTGGCTGCATGGGCGATTGAGCAATCGCCCGAAGGGCTGCCTCAACTTATCATGAAGAGGACCGGCCCGGTTTTCCATTCCAGATTGCTTGTATGCAACCCCAAAGTTCATCTGTAGTAGCTATGGGACGAGGATCACGAGCGAGACGCCGACCAACGAAATCCCACACATGTTCAATCGGCGACATATCCGGCGAATAGGCAGGCCAAGGAAGAAGCTGTATCTGTTGTGATGAAAAGAAGTCTTGAACATTCCTGGCAATATGTGGGCGGGCATTGTCCTGTTGAAATACAGCTCCGGGAATGCCTTGAAGGAAGGGAACAACTTCGGGCTCCAGAACTTCATTGATGTACCGGTTGCTGTTAAGATTACCCACAATTCGTAGCAGCTGAGATCGTCCATGATACGCAATCGCACCCCAGACTATAACTCTGGGGTATCGTCCACTATGATGTTGGATAACGCACTCCGGAAGGTGGCGTTCACCGGTATAGCGTCTAACACGGATGCGGCCATCACTGTACCCCAAATTAAAGCGGGATTCATCAGAAAACACCACTTGTTGCCAATCAGCACGCCAGTCTCTATGTCCATGAGCCCATTGTAGCCGCAGGCGCCGATGGTTTTGCGTCAGGAGGATCCTGTATAAAGGAACTCTTGCACGCAGTCCACGGTGCAGTAGACGCCGACGAATTGATGAAGCACACAATGATACACCTGTAGCAGTGCACCAACGTTCTGCCAACTGTCCAGATGAAGCAAAACGGTCCGTCACCGCCATGCGGACCAGGTGTCTATCATCCCGTGCTGACGTCACCTTTCGGCGTCCACTCCCGGATTTCCGAGTTGTCTGGTTCTCTTGAACCCACTGCTTCCACACTCGCATCACTGTGCTGCTGTTACGCCCCATACGAGCTGCTATTGCACGATAAGAAAACCCTCCTTCACGAAGGCCGATCATTCGTCCCCGTTCAAACTCCGTAACTTGCTGAAATGTCGCCCTCTTTCGTCGTAGAGGCATAGTGACGTCTCATGTAACGTTTACCACTAGTAGATAGCCATACACGCCCCGCTACAGCCCTCTATTTATACGGATCCATCAGCTGATCAGAGGGCGCTGCTCAGCCCACGCATGCGCGATGACTCTGAAATTCTAATCATTTGAATAGCATACCCTAATTTGCATTTCCTGAAAGTTTCAGCTCAATCACATGCTACCTTCATGGTGTTGCAATTTTTACAAACATGAGTTTAGTTTCGATAGAGGGGAGGGGTTGATGGGCATAGGCGTAGAATTTTCAAGACTATCGGCGGAGGGTCCAAGCACATATTATGGACCCATATAAATCTACGCCTATGGTGCTGGGTGATGGCCATATCCGGGTCCCATCACCTGCGTTTCTTCACCTGCCATCATCGTCAGCGTTTCTTGGCTGGGAGTCTTTCTTATATGACTACTTCATACATACGCAAGCAAGTAGAGTGTCTTATTCTAATGTCATGCCAGAAAAGTAATAAAAAATCCATATTGATTTCAAATATCCATACATTCACATTTTATGAAAAATAAAATGAAACATCTCTATTTTTCTCGAATGTTCACATTTTGAGTAGATCGGATGGAGGGGAGGAGACCCACCATCTGAATTCCTTTACCATATGAACATTACTAATTTGGAAAGTAAACGGTCTGCCATTCTTGTTTAAAAAAAAACATTTACATTCTATCTCCTCTTATATACCAAGGTGTTTTAGTCATCTTCGTCCAGGATGTGGCGGTATCACTGATGTTTTGATGCTGGAGGCTGATGACGTTCTGTATACAATTGGAAGCAGAAAGTGAAAGTTTACTGCCATTCGTGAGAAATAAAGTGCAGTTGGGGAAATACAAAAGAAGGAGATTGAACCTTTTCAGGCCGGTTTAAAAGCCAAAGAAATGAATATGTGTGGGTGTACCGCCTGACCAGTGATCAGTGAGTCAGTCTGTGACGATCGGTCAGGACCTCATTCTAGAACCGAGAGTGACATTTTCTGCCTTTGAACATTTTATATTTTGTGCTAATGCTTTGAACATTTTATATTTTGTGCTAATGCTTTGAACATTTTATATTTTGTGCTAATGCTTTGAACATTTTATATTTTGTGCTAATGCTTTGAACATTTTATATTTTGTGCTAATGCTTTGAACATTTTATATTTTATGTGTCGTATAGCAAATACAACATGTCGATTTGCATGTAGCATTTAGAGCTATTAAAGAAGAAGACGTGAAAAAAGAATATACTAATATTTTTCAGCATAACGTAAGCAAATACTATTTATATTGTTACTACTATTCTTTATTGCATACAGTATAGAGTTAGATCCTTGCACTGGTCACGGCCGTTTCACTAGCTGGCCTAAAATTCCATTTCAAATACGGGCTGAAATGGGCCGGTTCTCTGAAAATTAATTGGTATATTCATTCAATGAATGGGCCGAAATATTTTTAAAAGTTATAAAAAGATTTTGGCCTTTTAAATGAATTTTAAGTCTTTTCAAAAAATGCATATTGAGGGGCTCCAATTAAATAAATGTAATTATGAGATCAATTTAGCATAGTTATCAATTAAATGTTATGGTCCAAAGTAATAACTTTTTATTGACTGATAAACTGGAATAAAGAATGCAAAATAATTTTCACCCTTATGTAAAACCTAAAAAATGTGCACCATATAAATAAGAGAGTCGTAAATCCCAGGCAGGAGCGTTTTAAAAATTCTTGTCGACTTAAATAAATCTCGATTTTTTTTCGCATTTAGTACATGTTAAAATTTATAACTTTATTGCTAATATGCAGTTTTCAAATTTTCTAAACAAAAGATATGAATTCATAAAAATTTAGAATAAATTTTTAGAATATAATTTTAGAATTATATTTTACAGTTCATATATTTAATATTGTTAAACTGTCAGTCTTTAACATCAAAAGTCCTCGTGTGTGGTTTTGATAAAATATTATAGCATAAAAATTCGCAAGAAAGAAAGTCGCAAGAAAAGAAAATTTTCGGAAACTTGATGAGATAGGATTCGACGCCTATTCTTTTCAGGAGAAATGCTCCAATCACTAAGCTACAGGTACAACAACTCGCAGGAAAAGAGAATTTTCGGAAACATGGTGAGGTATAATCCAACGTCTCTTCTTTGCCGGAGAAGCGCTTCCCCAGCAAGGAAGAGACAAAGAATCGTTGTCCACCAGGTTTCCGGAAAGTCCCCTTTTCTGCAAGTTATTATAATGTAATTTCCCTAATTCATGGTTAAGGATGAAGTAAAAAAAATCGTTTCTAAAATGTCATAAGTTTATGGTATTATTTGATTTTATTACTGGGGAGGGGGGATGCGGATGGAACTGGCATAAATAATATTAATAATCATAATAAAATTCTTCATAGTAGAAATTTATAGTAGAACTTCATAGTAGAAAAGCAGTGCCGGATTTATAAATGGGCACGTTGGGCACTTGTCCAAGGCGCGAAATTTCTAGGGGCGCAAAAGAATTTTGTTAATCAGCTCTCCTTGAGAAGGCGTCCTCCACCCTTTTTTTTTCCTAAATCTGAAATTGTGAAAAATTTGGTGAAACAACCATTACTCCCACAAGGCCAGATCCATGCAGAGGGTATGCGCCCCTAGCGAATAATAAATTTACATTAAAAATTATTATTTTAAAGTAAAAAATAAAACTAAACTTACAAGTGAAATTTTCAAGCTTTGCGCCCTCCCTGAAATTTTGTTCTGCATTCGCCTTTGTCCCTCTCCCAATATTAAAAGAATCCAAAAACTCATCGTCGAATAAACTAAATTTATTTATAAAAATATCGTTATTATATCTTATAATAATGCACATAAGGTAGGTTATTCACAAATGTCGCCCCTGGCTCTCCTGTGCGATTTTATGTCGCATTTGAGGAGGCAAAACCACAGAATTTTATTTGTTCTGTTAGTATAACGGGAGAGGATAATGGTCGTAACTAGCTTTGAAGTCTAGGGGGACGAAACCGTATACCTCAATGCTTAGAAAAATTTTTAGGGGGTTAGCCCCCTAGTTACGCCAATGGAGGGGGGGACGCCAAAATCGTTGTTCCCAGGGAGCATCGTACACTAAATCCAGTTCTGGTTAAAAGCAAATATTTGTAACCGTCCATCTCCAATCGAAACTTACAGTAAACAATACCACAGACGATATTATAATAATGATGATGATATCACTAATGAAAATAATAAGTAGTAATGATAATATTTGAACTGAATTTTTTCTAGCTGGAACTTTTTTTTAATCTTGCGGCGCGAGGATAGAAAGGGTCATATTGCGCCTATACCAACAGTTTTTCGAGGAATTTGTACCTCTTAAGTCCTAGGGAACCAACCCTTGGACACGTTGGGCAATTAGTTGGAAAGCGTTTATCCTTCGGCACAGTTCGGAATCGAACCTGGGATAACTGAAAGCTGGACGAACGCGTTATCCCTACACCACCACAGAGCCTTTTCCAGCTGGTATGGACCGTTGTAGAATATGTCGATTTCCATTAATTTTAAAACACGTGATGTTCACATCTATTCTCTGATAACGGTAGCCATTTTCAACCAATTATTTTTTTATATCCAACCAATTCATTTTTTTCCATATGTTCATTTCATTGACAATTTTTTCGATCCATTTTCTATAGGTGACCCCATGCTGTCGACAGGTCAGCTACATCAGCATATCATTTAACCAATACAGTTCATAGACAAAATGACATCTTAGCTCATACATTGGAATGGTTTTTGCACTCAGAATTTGTGAAAACGTACAATAATTATTACCCACTTTTTTATTATCTTAATTATAAATACATTTTATATACCGCGTTAAAAATATACCTAATTGTTAGAATAATATTGAGCTAATTATTATCATTTGTAACAATTATTAGCCTGGCTATTAATTGTATGTAATTAATTTAATAAAGACGCTTGTCATTGAAGAGCTAATCGTGTGATATTCTATCGGTAAACTGTCGAAGAAATTGTCCTGAATATAGCACGGTCCATTAAGGGAATTGACGTTTCAACGAAATAATTTGGCGGTGAAATAACTATGAGAAAAAAGTCAATTTCTGGCACTATGTCTTAACAGAAAGTTGGTTGTTATTAAAACGCAGCTGTCAACGAAGTAATCACCAACAAAATGAAGAATAGACAGAATTATCTATTTGAAGCTATTCCGCCGATGAAATGTGATCTCGTCTTTTACTTACTAATCGACTTGTCTACGAAGTAGATAAGAAATGATCAATCAATAGGTCCATCCATCTTGTGATACATCACAGAAATTTTGCAATATAATTTATGTGCATACGCCCAAGACACATACAGACACGCATACAGCGACTTGGCAGCTGCTGTACTAAATTGAATTTAATCATTTTCTTTGCCAGTTTCAAAGCTCAATCTAATTTTGCTAACGTGAACTCCATTTCAAATTAAACTAAAAATAATAATTAAAGAGGTGTTGAAAGGCTGCATGTGTGAAAATAATTAAAGTTTCAAATAAAAGAACGAGGGCAAACACGATCCTCTCCCTCCAACGTGCAACTTGGTATCGTGCAAAATAAGTTATTGTCTGTTCACGTGCTCAGAATTAGGCTTCTGGTACAAAACATTTAAAAATATTCTACAGAAAACAAATATTTGTATAAGATAAATCTACATTACAATATGAGGTAAATTTTAAAACATATTTTGGCTTATTTGGTGTTATACGGGTGCTGAAAATTTCTAATGAATGAAAGGCAAATGATCTCTAGAAGCTGATTTCTTAGCAAATAAGAATGCATTTTATTTCATTCAATTTCTCCATTTTTTTCTCCATTTTTGTATTCATTAAATGAATAAATAACACCTGTTATTGGTGGAAAGGACAGCATAGAAACAAGAGCAATTGCATAAATGTACGTAAAAATAATTGTCTACCAATGTATTTGCATAATAGGTACTGCTTTCCATCTGGCGCATAATAAAAGGATTAACAGTGTAATTAAAGATATGGGGCTGGAAAAATCATAAAACATATTAATTTATTAATAGAACCTAAGAGACTCTGGCAACAGCACACAACATCAACCCCCATTATTGATCTACGCACTTGGAGCCGTTACAACAAACCTGAGGAAAAATTAAGGAATTAGACATTATAGATATCACAGCAGCAGATAGGCAAAATACTTGCTTGCTGAGTAAATCATGCATTTTAAGATTGTATATGAACATTTCTGAAACCTCTAGATCAATTTAAACTAAACCAATAATCAAAAACATTAACTAAATTTATTTTATATAAATCGAACACTACGCAGATTAAATCAAACAACAATATCAATCAACGTTTATTCCCACCGAAGGCAGAAATATTTATTTTCTTTCGAACGTTTCACCATCTAATCACGCCATACCATCGGCGTTGGTATCACTACGCCAATAAACGTTGATTGATATTGTTGTTTGAATTAATTAAATTGTTTAAAATTCCTTGTGCTGTGAACTAAATCACTATACTGGAAGAGCGAATAGTTGATGTTCATTTAATTGCGTTGAATTTTCTTGCGTGTGAACATATTTTTAAATTTGAGAATTCTGTGTTGTCCTACGTCACTGTGAACAAATTAACTAGTATTTGTGTTTCAAACATCTTTTTATTACCAGTTTATATACTCTTCGAATCCATTTGTGATATTGATTTTTACTTTCTTAATCAAAATAAGCATTTCAATAGCATTTGCTCTCACAAAGGATGTAAATCCAGTATCCAAGAACACAAATCTGCGAACAAAGACCCAAATTATGTTTCTTTTAAACATCTGGTATAAATTTTTGTTATAAGAAATAACACTTTCTGGGAAATAGAATAACCCTTTTCCTATTACAATTTTGAGGAATACATGCTTTAATAAAACATTCAAGTTACCCAGATGAAATAGATTGAATGTTTAAAAAGAACATAAGGAATGCGGAATTAAATTATAAAATAAATTAACGTTGAAAACATGTTAAATAGGCATTTTGTGATACTATCAATGAAATGAAAAATGTTACAAAAGAAACGTAACGTGATGAATTGTGTATATAGATGAAGGATCAGTAAAATCGATTCAAAGGTTGAAAAAATTTGGAAAAAATTAAAGAATATTCTTAAGCGCCAGGAGGTGAACAAAAAGTGGGTTTTTGGGGTTAAACCTCACTCATTTGTAAATTATTATCAGCTTAAAAATGAAATTTCTTAAAAAAAATTGTTGTTCTATTAAACCCCCCCCTACTTTTTGAACTACTGTGATTTGACAATACATTAAGTCATCAATAACTGGATCAAATTTTTAAAATAAAATTATTCAAAATCTGCTTCCCTTATATCATTCGAAACAAAGTACAAAAAAATTGGAAGAGAATTTTATAAGCGACTCGTTCCTCTTTGTGTGCTTTTTATGAAAATGTGAAAACTAACACGTGGTCACTAGAATAAATTAAACAGGGTTCAACCTAGCGAATAAGCAAGATTTTCCATACTATAATTTAGTGGAAATATTTTCCAAATTTTAAAATAGCTTATTCAAGAAATAAATAAATGAATATCTATTTCTCAGTATTCTTTAATCTTCACAAAGTTCTTTAAAATCGATAAATTTCAACGAGGAGCATGCCCTTGTGGTGAAACCTATCTGAGCTATGTAACAGTTTATAAATCTCAACGATTACCCATTTTTGTGCTTCAATAATTTTGTTTAAAATTGATTTTCACTGAATAATACCAAATTTAATTCACATAGTAATAATGTTACATATTTTTCGTCTTTTTTTTCTTATTACATCTGTGTCACACTTATTAAGCACAATAAGAGGACATAGATCGATACATTCGCATACAAATATATTTTTTGAATAATTATATTCACTTAGTTTATCCATAAAAATTAATATGCTAGTAAAATCGAGGAAATTTGAAATATTTCATATTTTCGGACACATAAGCAGCAATCCTTTTATTCAGGATGGAATTCCAGACGCTTTATAAGTTAGATACTTAAAAAGTCTGCTACACGGGCTACAAATGACAGTTTGAATCCTCAGCTTTTGCGGCAAATAAACAACTCTTTTTATCTAAGATATTCACATAAATAAATTTTATTTGAAAGTGGAAAAATTAATTCAAGTGAATATTAAGTAATATGTTAGTTTCTTCTAAATGAAACTGTATTTATTCACTGCGTTTTTGATAACAACATTTGTTCTAAACAATGTTATTGAACACATATACAGCAGGCCCGTGGCTAGATACTTTTTACTGGGGGCTCAGAATGCTACATGGGGCTTAAAATTCGTAAGTATTTTGATATATTTTATAACATATTTAATATTACTAAATACACATATAAGCAAGCTAATATGTTTAACGTTAACAAATAGGTTTCTTAAAGTAAAGTTTGTATTAAAACTTACGAATTTTAGTGTACAATAATTTCCTCTCTCCTTATCATAAAGCAGACGAAGACATAAATCTCTGTAAAAAACATTACTTACATAAGATCTACCGTAAAAAGCTATTTTGTGTACATTTTCAACGTCAAAGAATAAATAATTTGTATCGTCATATACAATTTCATACAAAACAAAAAATTAAAAATGAAATTCAGCAAAAATTTATTTTGAAAAGAATATTTTCCAGGTGGGGCCAGCCCTCTAGCCCCGGCCTGGCTACGGCTCTGATGTATTGTATAAGCTGGATATTCCGAAATTATTTTATCTCGTACTTTATATAATTTTTTCTTTTAGGAGTTTCATAGATTCAATGTGTATATTTCATGTTTATTGAGAAGTTTAACTCAAAACCGTTTATGTATTTTGAATTACGGACTGAAATGTCGATTATAGATTATTACAAATAATTTTCAAAGGCATTAGTAAGTGTTTATCAATTGCTACATATGCCTCATATTGTCTTTTATCACTGAAAATTTAATGAACATAGATAACTACTGCCATGCTTTTGCCCATATATCATGAACATGGCGTTACCAAATACTAACGACGCACGTAGACCTCACGGGTGAAATCTAAGCCACATGGTACCAAGGACAGACTGGACAAACGGCCCCTGAGCCGGTGCGCCCTCATGGGTATAGGACTTGAGCCCTCATGGGCTATAAGACTCGTGCCCTCTAATAATCCAAGGAATGCGCCCTTTGCGAGGACCCAGCATGGTACATTGACAAAGTTGATATCGTGCAACTCGCTCTATCAGCAACAGGTTTAGAACAAAACACGGCTTCAGATCTTGAAAACACCTTATCTAAACACTTACAAAATGAAAATGAAAGTGCGTAACGCTACATGCATGCTGAACTGCAGGGAGTTGCTGGACATAAGGCTTGAATAAATGCAGGAAGAAAGAAAGAAATTGAATGCTTGGCCACACCCATGTAAAATTTATGCTGTCAAATCAGAGTACATCCACACACTCTAATGATAGTCATGATTTGACGCTATAATGATAATGATAGTTATAACACGATAATAATGGTAGTTCATAATTGATGTAAATGAATACATATGAAGTATAACATATATCTATTTCAATGAATTTCTGTCTCAGAAATTTTTGCTGTTATGTTTTATTAACCCTATGAAACTTAATGAAATGCCAAGGAGGGAAAATTGGTAGATGCAAAGCAAGAAGAATCTTATCTGGAATGCAAATGAAACTAGTTTGAAATGTATTTGGCGTTTCTTATCGAGCCAGTTCAAGAGCCTTCGTTTCTGACGGATTTTGTCATGTTTTAATGAAAGGTGTCAAGCATTTTCAAAAGAGATATTTCTATTTGTATATTAAATAGACAGTTTCCTTTCATTTTCTAATTCAAGAATACAAAAAGGTTCGAATTTTATGGGAATGTGTGAAACGTATGCGCTTTCATACATGTAAATATCGCACCAAAATTCTAACAGACTTTAAAACAATTAATGAACAGGAATTATATCGTAAATATATCACAATATATTATATATATATTTATTTTTAATTATATATATATATACAATATTTATTTAATATAATTTTAGTTTATTATCGTTGGAGTATATGTACGGCTTGGTATTAAGATCATACACAAATATCTAATCAAGACATCTCAATTCACAGATCCAATATTAATGCAAATAGAAGAGTTTTCATTTCCATAAAATTTACAAAATATCATTTATATTCTCTTTTGACATCAAGCGATCCACATATATCTAAACTAAACTTCATGTATGGAAATTTACTTGACACTCTACGATGTGGGAAGAGTTATACATAATCGCACAGAGCATAATTCTAGATTGTGAATATTTAACAATATTGTTATAAAATTCATATCTATAATTACACTTCATAATATAATTTACAAGTATATGTATACATATATATATATATAGCCCTGAATTTTATACATTTGAAAAATTAAAAATTAGTTACTTTTATGCAGCCTCCTTTGTATTTTTAAAATTCATTTTATTTCAAATATCTGTCAAAACATGTTCTGCTCGTTTTTAAATTCGTTACTGTTTCTTTCTATTTCTCACATTTTCCAAGTGATAAATCGTTCCATAATGTTTTGCCAATTCTCAGATTAAATCAAAAATTTTACTATATAACATGGGCACACATAGCACACGTTGTACTGTAACATGTAGGATGCCACATGTTGTACTATATCATATAGGCTATTACAAATTTTAATGTATCTCATAAGCTATTACATGCTATATCACATAAATTATCTCATGTTGTACTATATCATACAGGCTATCACATGCTGTGTTGCAATGCAGAGGCTATTACGTGTTATATTACATCGTTTAGGCGGATAATTGAGAAAGGAACAAATGTTCATATCGTTATATGATGTAAATATATTAAGCATAAATGTAATATATAATACAGAGGTCCCTAATATATGTTTCGGTTATATTTTTAAAAAGCTCGACGTGCAGAGAAAGGACGTATACATCCTTTCACTGTACGTGAAAGGAAAGGACGTATATAGGACATCAATTTCCTATTTGTATATAAGATGGCAGATAGGATCCATGTCAACATGAAAATTCGAATTTACATGGAAATGTATAGGCGTATAAACAGGCAATATCTTAAGGCACGAAGAATATATTTTTACTTATGTTTTAATGCATGTTTCGATATAAACTCTATTCATTTTATGATATATATTTCTTGTATACAATGTATATTATATATATATATATATGAAAAATGGTGGATGATGTAAGTATGGATGAAAATGTAGAAGATCAAACACATAGATTGGTGAGAAATGAAGGTAAATAAAGGCCGTAGTAAGCAATAAAATAAAAAATACAAACAAGTTTATCAATGAAGAGCGCGCATGAAGCAGCAGCAATCAATGTGATAAAATTATATAAATAGGAAACAGTAGATAATGTAAACATAAATATAAATCAAAATGTAGAAAATCAAGCGAGTAAATGAAGGTTATTAATAGGTGTAAATGTATGTACATCATACCACAATTATAAAATATACATTCATGTGTAGTGACTATATTTTATAATTGTGGTATGATGTACATACATTTACATCTATTAATAACTTTCATTTACTCGCTTGATTTTCTACATTTTGATTTATATATATATTTACATTATCTACTATTTCCTATTTATATAATATATATATATATATATACTGCAACGTACGGCCATTTGTTTTAGCTTTCCATAAATCACTTGATCTTTTCCACATGTTCTTCCCCCTTTTTTAAGTTCATGCCATATGGTTTTCCATGTTTATTTTGGTTCACCTCCATTGCTCTTTCCTTTGGAAATTCTAGTCTAAGGCTTATCTACAGACATCATCCACTTTGTTTTAGGGTACCTGTCCAGGCTGGCTATGTTTTCTTTGCTTTATTTATTCTGATACGGATTTTGGGCCGCAAATGTTCCAAAATAAAATATCAGAAAACTTTTTTTACTACTAGTGTATTTTCAGGATTGTGTAAAGGTCGCTATATATAAACATTGAACGCTGTTCGTTATTGATTTGGTTACTTTCCATGTTACTATTATATATTATTATATATATATATATATATATATATATATTCATACATTATATATACTTTATAATTATGTATTTAGATACAGATGAGGAAAGAAGAGAACCGAGGGAAATATATGCGTCTGTGCTTTTATTTAAGCGACGTAAATACAATGCGAGTATATAAAAAGTATATCTAATTTTACATCTTTCACTAATCAACGACGAATATCAGGGTTCTGCATATACCAAAACTTAAAATTTTAATTTCAGCGTTATATTAAAAAATTCATCATTTTGCCACTTTTCACTTTTTGCAATGAATTACTTTGGTTACTGGAAAACTTGTAATTAACATTACCACAAGAAAACAAAACAAACCCTTTGCTGTCTATTATATATAATTTTTGATTATATCACTCTAATTGGCTTATAAATTTCTTCACTTAAGTGATTTGTTATCTTTTAAGAACTCATTAGCCAAACCTTACGCTTGACCTTCGTACTAGCTGAAAGTGGACATATTTGCAAGCTGGGTTGACTTCTCAATTCCGGGTGTGCCGCTGCAGGAAGATATAATGTAACACAGCCCTCTGTGATCTGTAACACAGCTTCAGGGCATCATCTGTTGGTCGCCCGACAACTTTCCCTTTCGTGTGCTTTATTACAGAGCCCCACCCTACCGTTTTCTTAACCCCGATCTATCGAAATGAAAGAACTGAGTGAGAAACCTAAGAATCCATATTCAGGTCGTACAAGTCCTCACAAAAACAAACTTTTAAAAAAGAAAAAATTCAGCGCCTTAATCGCTAGTATAAAAGGCTAGACTAGCGGCTACGGAATCATTGGTACATTCTCCTCCGGTACAAACACTCCTATAGCAGAAAACACAATGTTGAAGGCAAGTGGTTTTCAAGCAGTACTTAGTTAAACGTCTTGTTTGCTTTGAGTAACTTGGTTTTTAATTTAACGTACGATTTCTAAATAAGAAACTTTAGTTTAATGTGGTCTTAGACCAAATAACGTAATGTTTGACTGACAAAGAACGCAATATAACATTATAGAATTACATGTTGTGTAAATTATGGATTTTTTTCAGTATTGACACCAATAGTTTAAATTGGAATTATATTTAGCTTGTGAAAAAGTTTATGTATATGATGAAATTTTATTATTTATTTTGAACTTTAATTATATTTCTATTTTGTAGTTGTTCGTAGTGGCATCTGTGTGCGTTGTGGCCTTTGGCCAAGGTAGATATGGCGGATATGGTGGACATGGAGGATATGGAGGTGGAGGAGGAGGAGGAGGAGGAGGCGGCGGAGGATACGGCGGACATGATGGAGGATATGGTGGCGGACACGACTACGTATGCTATTTAATTTAATTACTTTTATGTTTTATTTTAATTATTTGTTTATCCAGCTTCTATATTAAGTAATGTCAATCATTATTAAAATTATTTATATCACCATTATTTTATTATTAATCTGCTTATTCGTAATTAGCTTAATTTCCTCATTTTAGATATTTTATAAGCAAAATTCATTATTAATTCAAATTCTTGTTTCTATTTTTCTTAAATCTGTGTATTATTTTACATTCCCTTCTTTCTTCTTCTTATAAAAGCATACCAGAAAAATATATTTAAATTAAAATTCATTATAATATGGTGCGATACGTTAAAGCACCTTTTTCTTGCCAAATATTTAAAATGTCGAATCGAGCAGAAATGAGTCTAAATTCCATCACCCTTTTAATGGATTAGATCAGGGAGAGTTTCACAACTAGAGAGAATTTTTCCCCAAGAGGAAATTTCCCGCTTCCAAAGGAGGAATGGCGTATTGCTGGATTTAAACGGTAACAATACTAATGTTACATCAATATCTAAGCCAAAAAAAAGGTCTGAGAAAGGTGAGAATGCCGTTTTAAGGTGTGGTGAAAGGGTTGGGCAAAGCAGGTTGAGACCAACAAGATTAAACTTCAGTAGTATCTTCCAAGCTTTAAAAAAAAAACCATACATGCAATACAAACACCCTCCTCTACCAGCAATTACCTCTCTCATCTACTGGAAACAGTTGATTCTTGCTATAGAAGAATCTTCTAATTTTCTCTTCAATATACATTAACATGTTTCGTTTCACAAGTATCTTATAATGCTCTTAGTCTGTAATATATACTAAACATTGAATTAGAGTGGGTTTTTTTTCTATTTGAGTTCAGCATCTCATTATAAAGACTGTATGCAAATTAACTTTTTTAATAAGTTGATGGGATGTAAGTTGGGCTTTTACTTCGACATTTATATTGTCTTTATGCAACTATAAAGACTAGTATAAGTTGCCCAAGCGAGCTGTACTCTGGGACTTGGATAAAAGGCTATATTGATAATCGTGTGCAAAATTAAGTAATTTCTATTACGGGAAAGGTTTTCTGTAGGAGCAATGATTTCAATTTAAAATATGCGACCTTCTCATTTTATATTGAAAATTTGTAAAATGAATTAAGTAAATATTTCTAAGCAATCTTCGTTGGTGTCATGACACTCACGTTTCAAATATCTAAGAGGTGTCTTACTTGGTAACCTTCCTTAATGGTTGTGTGAGTAGATCTACTCTACAATGCAAAAACCGTTAAATATTAATTATATTAAAAATACATTAACGTGGAAAACGTTAGATAAATTTGGTGAGAAAATTGGCGAAGATTGGCTTAAAATTTGGCAAAATCATAAAGGAAAATCGTGTAAAAATATATCATAAAAATGTGACGAATTTTATAAATTCGAGCTTAGGAGGATAATTCAACAATAGGAAGTATACATTTTTATTAGTATATCTGTTTAAAGCAAATTTGAATTATTTTTTTCAATTTTTGAAAAAAAAAAAATATATATTCTAGTAATTCAAGATTTAGATCTGTCGCTTTCCAAAAGATAACTCGCTAGGAGCTGAGATCTGATTTTGCATAGCAATTAAAAGTTTTATTGTATTTCAAATAATTTAGAGAGTAAAATGAGTTTCGTATTTCTACAAAAATTATTTAAATTAAGGTTTTTGGTCTTTGCGCCAAGTTTATCTCAGTCTAGAATTTTTCTATGTAAATATGCAATAAAGGCTTTATGGAATATTAAGTATACATGTTTAGTGATAATTAGTATACTTAAAATGTGAAATAATTTGCATGCAGGGAAGTAAATTGCAAAAAAAATTCCTTAATTACATCATTTTTCTAAGAGTTGGTGGCATTTTCTATTTCCTGAAATTAAATAGCATGATATCATTCAATAGCGAGATCCCTAAAAAATCCGCAGTCCACAATAATCCGAAGCTTGCATAATATTTTGAATAGAGGTGGGGGGACATATCGTCAAGATTCGGGGAGGAGGATTAATAAAATATATATCATGGCTTAATATGTCCATTGTGTTATTTGTGTTGGAGATTATAGAATATTATTTTAATATACTGCATAAATTCACATGCATACTACAGATCGATCTTAGCATTTCTGAATTTAAATTTCACAAAATTGAATTCCTTGTGTTCTAAGCACTTTCGTTTATGTGTGGGGGGAAAAACTGATACATAGTTTGTACTGCATATTGTATTGAAATCTAACGAAATGAATTTTGTATTACGAGAAAAAATTTAGCTACATTTTGATAAATGTATAACTAATTTTATAAATATTTTAAATGTTTTTCGAGAAATTTATAATCTTTAGGTGTCAATGAAGATATAGCTTAAATTTCACAATCTAATATTTTAGAGACAGCACCCAATATTATTCCATGCCTTGATTACAAATTTCTGTTCAAATTATTCCTTCCTGTTATACAAAAATAAAAATGTAAGTTTACAATCAACGTTAAAAATGAATGTAGTGGAAAGAGCTGCATTTTAGCTTCCATATACTGAAACATGGATAAGTTCAGGGTATTGTTTTAAGCCCACTGTTCTTACGTTTTACAAGATGCTACAATCTAACGTTACATTTGTGATGTTTAATATGGTATTCGGAACCGTTGTAATTCGTTTAGGGGGACCCCTTTTTGCAATATTAAATTTCCAATAAGAAAAATATAATATATAAAAATAAAAACTTTGCCAGTTTGAGCCCAGGCCAAATTGCCCCTCCCGTGAGGATGGCACTGTTTGTGTTCTAAATTAACAATATGATGGGGAGGGGGGGCTTTAAATTCCATTGCGCTCGTATGCTTGTTTTTAATTAATAAATTATAGATAATTTCTAACATCGTTTCCGAATTTTGAATATGTTTTTTAATTTTTTTTTCTGCCTGTGGAAAAATTAATAAAATCTATATTTTGAAGGCTCAACCTACTCCATATGAGTACGGATATGAGATCCAGGGCGGCGACCACCACAACGACTTCAAACAATCGAGGAGGGAACACAGCGACGGGCACGGTAATGTTCAGGGCAGTTACAGTTATACCGATTCCCACGGAAACCAGAGGCAAGTGGACTACGTTGCCGACCACCATGGTTTCAGGGCAAAGGTGAGGACGAATGAGCCAGGCACTGATAACCAGCATCCCGCTGACGTTGAACTCCATGCTGACCCACCCAGACACTCTTCTTACGGCTCTGGAGGTGGTTATGGCGGTGGATATGGTGGTGGACATGGCGGTTACGGAGGTGGTGGTTATGGAGGAGGAGGTGGTTATGGCCGAGGTCATGGCGGATACTAAAGAAGTTATTAGGCCTTATCTATTGTAATTTAGGTAGGTATTATTTCTTAATTTCCGTAGTATTCCTTGAAAATAACATTCGTAATTTTATTTGTAGCAAATTCTAGTGCATTTTCTGACAATTTCAATCTCTAAGTAAAGAGAGTTAACTTTACTTTTATAAATAATTTATTTTATTATAAAATTTGCATAGCCAAATTTTCTTTGGAAATCATTGTTCGAATAAGTTCGAAAATAAATAATGGACGACTTTATAATAAATAAGATTGTAATATGTAAAACAATTTCATCCGCAAAATGTGCATATGCAATCCCTAACGATTAACAATCAATTCTCTTGATATTTATTATTTCAAGGTAATGCAAAGTTTCAAAAATTAGCTATATTTGTTTATATTGGCAATTTTACTATGGTGTGAGATTTTGAAATATTTATGTATGCGCACATATAAAAAACATTCTTGCAGTAAATTTTCTCAATAACGTCGCCGTTCCAATTAATGACGATGCTCTGCGGTCGTGGAACATGCTTCCTGGAATTACACATATTTCGATTTATGTCTTTTTCCATTCAAAGACTTCGGTTCTCCGTTCCTAATGTCATTAATGGGAAAATTTACTGCATAGCTTCAGTCAGTATTTCTCGAACTATGGTGCTGCCATCTATTGGGATTGATATGTATTAAAAACTTGTTTTGTTGTTCCTTTTTCCTTTGTAGGATTTTTATTTGGAGAGCTTATTATTACTACTTCCTTCGGGCAGAAAGGCTACGCATTCTCTATGTCCTAAGGAGTCATCCTTTCATCTACTATACACCTGCCAAATGCGATTAGTGACTGTTGAATCTTTCAAATATTGTGATGTGAACGATTGCTCAATGCTTTATTGTTACACTGTGCTTTGTACAGTTTCACGCACAAAATAAAGTATTTATTGTGTGAATTTCTGTCTCTTCTGTCATTTAATTTGATAATTATTTTGGGTGAAAAACGGCACTGTTAAGGCTTATACAAAAAGTGAGATTTGAAATATAGCTGAGTGATAATACCAATAATCTAGAAAATTACAAAAAAACAATTTTTGTTGGAAATTAAAAATTGTATTTAAATATACAAGTACGACAAAGTATACATTTTTATAACTAACAATAATCAAAACCATAACGATACAAATAATTTAATTAAAAGCAATAAAATAAATGTGGTGTTACATTCAATGAAATTAAGGAAAAAACTTTTTTAATGATTATATGCAGCGAAAATCGTTTATAACGACGCCGGTTATAACGACTAACCGCATATAAAGACGGAATTTTTACAAGAAATTTGGTTTGCTATTCTACTCTATATTAAATATATCGGTTATAACAACATTGTATATAACGATGAAACCTGCTATAACGACGGCGATTTTGTAGTCTACGTAGATTCTAAGTGGGGAAATTCATATCGGATATAACGACATGACTTGACAGTCATAAATCGGAACCACGTAGGTTATATTTGTCAAAATTGAAGGCTAGTTATCAAAATTTAAGTGTTATTCTAATCCTGTTTATTTACAAATGTCTGAGAAATTTTTATCACTGCTAAACCTGAATATTGAAGATAACGAACCGTTAAAAAAAGCCACGTGATTTATTAATTGAATATCATGAGGGTCATATTCTTTAGAGGCCTATTTTATTTTTTCAGCATAAGACCCATAAACCGGCACTGTTCGGAAGTCATTAGTATAATATAATAAATATTATTCATTAGACTCGTTTTGTACATTGTATACTTTAGTATTTTCTAGAATTTTTTCAATTTAAAAAAAAAAAGTGTTATGTAGTTAGTGTGGCTATAAATATAATTTAACATAAACGGAAATTAAATTCATTAGAATTAAATCCATTTTTATTTAATTTCGAAACCAAACAGTTTAATACTTTTTACTATCAAAATAATTTATAAAACTCTGGAGTATATTATACTATAGGCTACTATGGTTTTAAAAAAAATATCGTTTATAACGACTATCGGTTATAACGACCGAATTTTCGCGGTCCCTTGAAGGTCGTTATAACCGATTTTCACTGTACATCATTAATTTATTTTACGGCAAGGTATATTATTTTTACAACTAATGATAATCATAACTATACAAATAATTTAATTAAAAGCAGTAAAATTAATTTGGTGGCATATTCAATGAAATCAAAGGAAAAAATGGTTTTGATAATTATATGTGTATCATTAGTTTACAATTGTTCAATAACCATGTAATTAAATAAAACAATTCTTTATGTATATAGTTATTAAACATAATTATTATCAGTTATATTTTTAAAGAAATTATCATATTTATGAGAAAAATTAATTTCAAAACTAGAGACCCTTAGCAAAAATTATATAAGCATTAAATTATAAGAAATAAATTACATAAGCATTAAATTATGAGCAATAAACTACATAAGCATTTAAAATTGCGGTCTTCAACCTTCGAGCCGCTCCTGGTTCCTCTTAATATTTTTTGCGGCTTATAAAAAATATAATTTATTTCTCGCAAAAAAATGGCTTTTCTGAGAGTTTGTTGGAGATAAGCCTGGGAATATGCAAATGGAATTGATTCACACTACAACACTGCCAACGTCGATAAACAAAATTCAACTTGAAACTCCTAGAATTCTGTTTCAAGTATGTCGATAAGAACATATTCCCAAAAATTCAACTGCATGCTTTGGCAATGATGACACCATTCAGAAACAATTTTGTTTGGGAAGAATTTGTTTCAAGAAAGAGGATTGTAAAACCAACTATGCATGTGTTAAGACTAGAATAATCTACATGCATGTTTAAAGTACTCTTAGAGTTGCAACATTAAAAATAAGGCTTGACGTTTATATACTTATTAAAAATAAACAATGCCAAAATTCTCGCTAGAAACTTTCCATTTCCCTTTGTATATTTAGAAAAAAGTATTGTAGACATTTATCTCCCTACTTACTTTATTTTGTAATAAACATACTAAGCGAGTATAATTTTAAAGAAAAGAGTAATACGAAGCAGTGGCGCAGCAAAGGGGGTTACGGGATCAAGCCCTTCCCCCCTTGACTATCAAAGCACATTTATTTTCTCTAGAGTTGCATCACCTGATCGTCTTGCTAAACTTACTTGGGGCCCCTCCATAATTTTTAAATTGCTATGCTATTGATATAAATATTATAATATATATTGAATCCCAATAATATTGTCGGTACACAATATTGCAGACATCGGACCAATAAAAGACAAAAGTATTAACCTTCGGATAATATAAGATTGTGTGTATGTGTGTGTGATAAAGTTCGATTTAAAATAACAATTTACATTCGTGATCTGAAGAGGGGAGCATTATATACAGCTATGTTATCATTATTTGTAAATAAAATGAAAACACAAAAAGTTTAAAAATTAAGGAAAAAGAAAAAATTGCATTAAGTTTACATAAAACTTTGAAATCAATCAATCGATCAGTTTATTTATTCTTTACATGTACAGTTAAAATTGGGAAGACAATTACAGATAAAACCGTGAATTATACAAGCAGGATTTAACTATACATGAAAAGGTCCAAGGAAAACACCAACTAGGATATGGAAAACCCTGGGACTTTACAATGACAAATCGTAACTTTGAAGGCTTAAATTAGGTGGGAACCCACCGGAGTTCGGCTCCGGCACTTTTTTTTCTTTTGGCGATTATTTAAATATTAGCCAGAACCCCTAAATAGACACTTTCATGAAAAAAGAATGAATTTTTGATTAAAGTCATAAACTTTGTTGTCCAGAAAAATGGATATAAACAATTGATATGATTTATCGATTCTTTTGCAGCCATTCGATTTTTTAATCGATTTAACATAATATTAGGGCTCCTGCACTTTTTTGTTAGAAATTAAGCCCTGGTACCTGAACATATCAATTAACCATATGCAATTATTAAATATTAAAAATCATAAACCAGAAGTCATAAAGCCACCAGCTTAATCTAATAAATTCAATTCCAGACCATTTTATCCCATCATTTTCGATCTCCCGCTTTCCGTCGTGAGTTTAAGTATTTTCTTAGATTGGTTTTAAATTTATTGATACTATTCAATTTCTTTAAGGGCAATTTATTCCAACGATTTGGACCTTTGAAATTGATGTTGCTTCGTCCCATTTCTTTTCTTATTTTAAGAAAAATCAGTTCATTGTGTTTACTACATATGTTTCGGTCTCTATCATTAGATTTAACTTTTATTAACTCTATATATTTGTTTTAATTTAACTTTTCAAACATTTATTTAAAACACAGCATTCATTAAATAGGTCTATTGGCAAGGTGTTATATTTTCTTAAGATATTTATTCAGATAATTCTGCTATCTTTACTAATTACTTTCATTGCCTTTTTCTGTATATTTTTTAACTTATTTCAATTCACTGCACATTATTTATTAACATTTATTCATTTAAAAACTAATAAAATTTTATATCTCGGGCAGTATGGGCTTTGCAGACCCTACAGCCTTTACCCAATGCTTCCCAGGAGAGTCAATTAAATACCTTTGTAATATATATACAAAATGTAATACATCTGAAATTGTATTAAATAAAATTTATATTGTATTGTAATATCTCTCCATATGCAATTACAATATATAAGATGACTCTGTATTAGTGTGTAATAAAGTTCAATGAAATTTTTTCTGTCAAAAAATTATACGTTCTTATTAATACGCCTACGCTCTTACTAATTTTTTTTAAATAATGTTTACATGTTCATTCCTATTTAGGTTGTTTGTTAGTTTAATTCCCATGAAATCTAATTTTTGCAAAACTTACATTTTTAGTATTATTAATTAAAATTTTATCGCTGTTCATGTCAATATCTATATTTTTAATTTTGCTTGAGAATATCATTATTTTAGATCTTTCTACATTAAATTTCATCTGATTAAGATAAAACCATTTATCACATTTTTTTATCTTAGTAGAACACATTTCCATAAGTATCTTTAGGTCTTTACTTGTAACTATAACAAGTGTGTCAGCTACAAATAAAGATATAGGACCTATTTCAGAAATAATATCGTTTAAGTATATGGAGTACAACAGAGGTCTTAAATTGGACCCCCTGCGGCGCACTACAATTATTAGCTATTAATATGGATGTTTCCCACCAACACATACTATTTGTTTCCTATTGTTTAAGTAGCTATAAATAATATGTTATTAATTTTACCTCCTAATCCATAATTTTTCAATTTTCCTGTTAATATCTTTCTATTTATTACATCAAATGCCTTGCTTAAATCATAAAATATGCCAATTGCATATTCCTTATTTTCAATTTCCTCCAGATTTTTATTTATTGTTCTTAACATTGCTCCCCTCTGTTGATATTCCTTTTTAAATCCAAATTGATATTTATTCATTAGATCGTTTTCATCAATAAATTTCGATATTCTGTGAGAAAAGAAGTTTTTCAAATAACTTGGCAAATATAAATGTCATGGAATTGGTCTGTAATTTCTTTACAATCTCTTTTTCTCCTTTTGTAAATAGGAATAATTTTGGATATCTCCATCTCATTAGGAATTTTTCAGTATAAATTATGTTATTAAACATTATTAACAAAGGCACCACTATCAATACAGCACTTTCTCTTACAATTCTGGGATGAATATCATCGTCACCGGCATCCTTCTTACTACTAAATTTATTTATTATATTTAATATAATTCCAAACAAGTTATTTACCATATATACATAGTTTTAAGCAACAATTTTTATCCACGTTTTTAGGCATAATAATGTCAACGCCAACGCTATGACATGGTTAGATGGTGAAACGTTCACAAAGAAAATAAATATTTTTTGCGTTCAGTGGGGCACGAATCCACACTAAAACAATCTGCCATTTCCTTAATTTTTATAATTTCTTCATTATTATCTTTTATTAATTTAATTTCCTTTTTTTATATTTATTTTCTCTGCATATAAATTTATTTTTTTTCCACTTTTTCCCGATTTTTATCCATGTATTTTTTCTTATATAAAATAATAAATTTTTTAATGCAATTTCTTAACTTTTTAAATCTTCCTAAGTAACTTCATTTTCTTGGTCTTATAAATTTCTTATATCAGTAATTTCTTTTTTTAATTTCTTTTTAATTTTACCATTAATCCAAACTTTATGATTAATTTTATCTTTTATAAATTTCCAATTAAAAATTTGTATTATATATTTCTGTAATTATTTTTATAAATACATCGTATTTCTTATCTTGATCTAGTTCCATTTCCCAATCAACCAATCTTAAATCCTCCTTGAATTTATTAATATTTGCTTCATTCACATATCTAATTCTTATCTTATGTTTGGCTTTTCTCATTGATTTTTCATATATTCCCAATATTATTGCCATGTGGTCATTAATCTGATAGTCTAAAATACTAGATGTAATTTCTCTTATATTCGTAAAACACAAATCAAGTATTGTAGGTGTATTTATAGTTATTCTTGTAATATATTTTATTACATTCCTTAGCCCTATCATTCTCGTATTTAAGAAATTAATTTTTCTGCTTGAATCTTTGCCACTATCAATATTTAAATCTCCCTTTAGAAAAATGTTTTTATTACCTACTTCCTTTAGTTTATCATATAACCAATTTAATAATTTATTTACTGCACCATTAGGATTCCTGTATATAATTCCAATCCTTAATTTGTCTCTTTTTACACCAATTATTTCAAAGTCTTCATTCCAATAACTGATTTCATTCTATTTTCCAGAATCCTCATGTTTGTTTTAAATGTAGATGGATACTCTTCCCCTCTTTTTTGTCTCTCATTAAATAATATCCATACCACCCACGAATCTCCATGTAATCGTTTTCCATTGAGCATATTTCAGTAATTCCTATTAAGCTAATTTGATAACATTTGTTTTCCATTAGCAACTCTATTTCGTCCCTTTTATTATTTATACTCCTGTCATTAATATACATTACTCTCAGTAAGTATTTGTCATTATAATTAAGTCAATCTATTGCAATATTTTAATCATTATTCTCTTTCTTCCTATCACTTACATAGTTACTGGACTGAAAATTTGAGTTATTTTCAACATATTCTAAATCAATTTCATGTTTAATTAAACTATTCTTGAAAACACTATCATTTAATTCACCTCTCCTATCTTGAGTACCACTTATTCTGCTTAATCTATTAATTTAAACATTATCATTAGTAATATTATTATAATAATCATAAGTAATACTGTTAATACCATTAATATTATTTACATTCTCATCGTTAACATTATTTACAATAACATTATTTACATTAACAATATTCCCATTAAAATTATACACATTAATATTGACATCATTTACGATAAAATTAACTTCAGTAACAGCATGTACATTAAAATTATGACTATTAACTTAATTTTCATTTATAACTCGTTTATCTTCGTTATGAAAATTACATCTTTTACTGCGACAGTTTTAAACGAATTCATTATGTCAATGTAACAATCCTTGTGAAACACTTTTATCGTTCAAAACACTGTGTTTTACATTTTTGATTCTGCGTCAATTTATTCTGCTTAAATCCTAAAAGTTATTTATCGTTATTACCTCGCTGTTTCCGTCTTTTCCAACTTTTATCTTTCCATTTACTGTCCATATGATTAGATTGAATTGATATTTAATAAACTTTAAATAAATAACGTAAGATATCAGAATATATATTTTCCTCATTTATTAATTTTTCTCTTCATTTTGAGATACATTTTATACTACTTTTGTAATACATACACAATTCATTACAATTTATTAGTGAAATATATGGATATTTAAATAAATATTTTTATTTCCTTCATTTTTATTACTGTTCCTAAAAATTGCAAACATGCAGACGCTACAACTTCGCTGTTTAACATAATAGTAATGATAATAATAACTTTATGAAATTTAATCCACGTCGTGAACATTTAAGCTGAAATTTCTCTATTTAAATTTACATTTAATGTCAAGACACAAACTAAATAATGTTAATTTTAAAATTTTTCTTTAATTTTTTATTTTACAAATATTAAATTTATTTGTGTTGTAAGGCAATTCTCTTTTAATGCCAAAAAATATTTAATTACTTACAAGCATGTTCTACTTAGTTTATTGTCAATAGATGGCGCCGCGAAGACTAAATTTAATTCACTTTCACCAATTTATAAAAGAAAAGAATAATAAAGAAAGAAAGGCACAGAAAAGGTGTAAAGGAAGTACGTTTAAAATAAGAAAAAGTCACAGCAGTATTAAAAAAAAACAATTGAATCAATTCTGAATACATCCTGCACGGACGACAAGTACTGAATTTGGTTTCACTTAGTTTAGCCTATAGGCGTGTGCAGGTTGAGGTTGATGGCGGTTATAAGAGATTACTACTGCCTATAATCGTGAAGAATTAAATGCGAAATTGAGAAATATCAACTTAATTTAATTAACATTAAGTACAGCGCGAGAGCATTTTTTACATGTGCTTTCGAAATGAGGTTGAGAGAGTGAATGTTCATAACCAGTTCTTTTTCGATCTCCTTTTAGAGTCCATTGCCAGTTCCGTTCCCTAAAGTTTTTCTGTCGATCTGTGGATGCGTCTCCCACAGGGTCATCACACCTCCACTGCGAAGCAATCTTATACATATACGCATTGTATGACTATAGTTCGGACTCCTATATAGGGTTCGATTAAGATAAATGGCGTCCATGGGCACAGTATCAGATGGGGACCCATTACGCGCTGTGGTAGACTCAAACTCCTGAAATTTGGAGTGAACTTTCCAGAATAGCCCACAATGTGTAAGTTTTCACACAAATTTTTTCTAGCTGCTAATCGAAAGTGAATAACCAAAAGTCAACTTCTAAAGAAAAAGTCAATTTGGGCCCCCTCCTGAACTGCAGGCCCTAGATCTGGTCTTTGCGGGCCTAGTCATTAATCGGGCCCTTCCTCTATAAAAATAATATAATCGGTAATAAATTCACCAGTTAGTAAATTTAGCCGTTTAGCGCAATTAAAATTCTCATGAACGAATTCGAATCATTGCAATATCAATGTGAAATCGCAGGATAATAAAATCAGCAGCTCCGGTTGTGAAAACCAGAAAATTTCAATGAAAATATTTAAGAAAAGCAATTATACAAAGAATCAAGATAAAATGTATTTCGTTTATTTCTTGGATTTTTTCTGTCATGATTGAAATAACTATCCCAAAATGTCAGCAAAAAAACTTCATGTTGTTTTCCTGTCTTCCGCTGAGCCAACGCCATTGCAAAAACCGTCATACTTTCAGCTTCAATACATAAAATATAGACAAACAAACATTGGGACATTTTTAAATCAAAAACAATAACTAATTGCTTAAACGCATGTGGCATCAATAAGCCATCGCATCAATGAAGGAAAATCCATACTATTACTGAAAGAAGATATTTTACGAAGAATTTTCTAAATTGTGTATTTCTGTTGGTGATGATTTGCAAACGCGAACTAAAAAATTCGATTCCAAAACTGTGAAACAAATTAGAGAAACAAAATTGCTGCCATGCTAGGAAAGTTACAAGAAGTTTGAGAATTAAGAGATAGCTGATCTACCGGGTGTGAATGGACCATGAATCCATACTCCTACAATTTTTTAAAAAAAGGTCAGATGGTAAAGAGCTGAAGAAAGGTTTTATTTATTTGCCAAAGCAAGTTGATCTCTTGAAATGCAATTTGAAAGCAGGACTTTGAAAGAATTTTGCGGGACGTGCCAACGTTTAGGAGAGTGGGGGACAAGAGATCGTTTACGGCCATAAACTTGTGGCGTCATCTATTGTCACAAATACCCAACAATTACCATAAAATGTTAATTAGGTAAATTAATTGTTAATTAGATGTTAATTAGTTAATTAAATAGTTAAAATAAACTGAATTACAAAACAACAACCACTTGAACGATTTCAATTTTACTGATTTCGCAGAGCACCAAGCTTTAAAATCAATGGTTTCACAAAGACTGAAAAAAAATATACAGGTAAAGAGACGCTAATTTTTTTAACAATAAATATAGCAGGGAGAACTGTCAAAGCAGTATTATTGACGGTATGGTGCCAACATCTATTGACAGGAACTGAAATTAGAATCTAAATTTGTTTCAGCTTTGCTACATTAGTGGAGGTATTTAATGTTATTCCTCGATAGTGAGGGGGGGCGAAATATACCTTTTGTCCCTCCACTTCCGAGGCTGGGTGCGGAAACGCCCTGCCCCCTTGTTGGCACGTGCCTGCCTGCCTATATATCTGGAATCATACAGAAATGAAAAAAAAAATCCAAATAAAAATGTTTCGAGATGTAGAGGTCCTCATATACAACGAATACGGGTTTGATTATTATCAGGTATTTTAGTAACACGTAATAATTATAGGTGTAAATGAGACATTTTTGACATATTATACTATAAATTTTTTTTTTTATATATTTTTGACACATTTTTGACATATCTTCACAAAAATAGTTCCTTAATAGTTTCTGATGCCTGTCTTTTCGTGAAAATTGTTTTGAAGAGAAAGCTCAAAGATAACTGCTACTCTATCCTAACTACTACCTCCCTAAGATTCCAAGAAAGTCCTCAATATTTGAAGAGCCTTCTGTAAATTCTGTAAGACCTTCTGCCTCATTTTTTACAGTAACTTAAGGTGAATTTGTCCACTTTCCTACTATCGTCGTCAGGAACTTCTCTTATATTATGAATAATCTCCGCATCTGTCAACATTTCGCATGTTGCTAAAAAATCGTCCATCTTCAAAAAAGGTTTGGACGAAATGTCTAAATGTTTAAATGTCTATGTCTAAATGTTATGTATAAATGTTACGTCTAAATGTTATGTATAAATGTTACGGCTAAATGTTATGTATAAATGTTACGTCTAAATGTCTATGTCTAAATGTCTTAATTTTCTTGAGAATTGTCCATGCTTCCAAACGTATACTATTGGCTTCTAGCTACTGCACCGTGCCATTGATTTTACAATTGACACTTTATTCCGCAGTTCGAGATACAGGTTTTGAGAGAGAAAAGTATTCGAGGAAAACATGGAAATACATATTGAATTTTAGCTGCAAATGCAGGGCTATGCACAAATTTTGAGTTATAGAGATTTTCGACATAAACGTGGTGGAGATAGGCAAATTCTATTGTATTTGTGTTCATCTGGATTTATTTCTGTCCTGTCAGTCAAAACAAAATCCAGAAAGCGCTTGAATTTGTAAACAGACCTGTGGATTGCTTACAGCCAGTACGTCCAACATTTTGATGAAATCATGAATGAGAAACAGGAGGAAAGAAATCATTGAATTTAAAATAATCATTTGAGTTGATTTTATTGTTTATATTTTTTATGAATAAGTTATAACATAATTGCTCAATTTATAAATGCATTTTATATGTTAAATGAAAGTCATTCCTCGCGCTGATAATACAAATTTTGCACGTTTTCGTTTTAGGTATTTACACTGGTTTTTAAGCTTTGAGCCTCCCCGAAAAATATATTATAAATTCACCCGTGGTGTAAGTAAATATTCTATTAAAATGAAACTTGAAAATTTAGCATATGTTCTGCCTTAGCTATTTAGCTGGATTGAAAGAAGTTGTATAATTTAAATGAAGCAAAAAATTCGGGACGTGCACTGAAAATTAAATCAAAAAAAAAAAAAAAAGAATAACGGTGGAAATAGACATGACCAGTAACAAGATTCATGGTCCCCTAGGCAGTTTAGTTGTGCGGTCCTCTGCCTAGCGAATCCCTGGCTATCTCCCTCCCCCAACACTTTTTCAGGAATTAAAAGATAACGGAGTGTCAAATTCATCAATTTAATCCTTTAATAATTCTTACAAAAAGGAAAAGCGAAAATTTTCGTGCCGGGGACACCTCTTAAAATCCCGGACCTTTGTCCGGCCCTGGAAAAGAGGCTTGAAATAGGATAAATCCGAAGATGTATGAGTCTTTTAGAATTTCAGTAAAACATGTTGACTTTTTTTAAACCCGTTTATAAAGCTACTGAACATTACAACGCTCGCAGGTATGTAATATTTGTTTTATTTACGTCTATTTTATTCGCTAATTTTTGAGATAACTTAAAATTTTATTTATAATTTATTGCAACCAATACAGAGTGGAGTAGCAATTAAAAAATTATGAGAGGTCTCAAATAGCTTTAAAACAGATCATATGATGCCACGTTAAAGAGAAAAAATGCGTCAATGTGGGGGGCTTGGGCCCTCTGAGGTCCCGCTTTTCCTACGACACTTCTTTCACACTTCCAATGAATCGCTTATGATTTCTGTAACTTCTGTGTAATCCGCATTATTTTCTAAATTCATGTGTAAATGGAAAGTATAGTGGAGTCTCGTTAATCCGAACTACTCTAATCCGAAAACCCGGTTAATCCGAATTTTTTTTTCAGAAACGGAAGCCGACTCACAAGACGTAAACAAATAGCGCAGTGTACATTGCCGACTAATTGAAATTTCCCCATAAAGGAAGAGGAAATTTTCCGTCGCCCACCCGTCGTCTGTACGATTGCACCCCAAAATGCACACATCAAACAATAGCTTGCTGCAAATCCTATAGTAAAGATTTCAGTTAATCAGAAGATGTGCTAATCCCAACAGGTCTCTGTCCCAATTAGTACGGATTAACGAGATAACTGTATTACTAATAGAAAGAAAAATTCGTTAGTGTAAGCAATAAGCGTCACTGGAAGGTGGTCTAAGATTTAGCCCTTTAAAACAATTACCGCCCCCCCTGGAGAAACAAAAATTACTAGCGAATATTAGGTGCAGAGCATTGGGGGTAGGGTCTACATCCCCTAGACCCCCCCCCCCAGGGTAGCCAGTCCATTATGTAAAACGTTTTATGGCTTGAAACACATTTTTATCCAATTTATCACATAAATTTTATATTTACTACCTTGCACATACTGCTGTTTTTTATATACACGCTCTAAGGGTCGTCTCAGCACATACGGAGTTTTAAGTTGGATCATTTTTGGGGCCTCTTCATTAATTTATCAATTATTATTAATTATTATATAATTAAATCAATAATTAATTTATTATCCAATTTTGTGCACAAGAAGAATATCAAGCAGAATAAAACAAATTGAAAAATTGAGGACCCTATTTTATGTCAAGGTCCGGGCCCAGTTGGCCCACCTGTTAAGATGGTGTTGCATCATCTAAAGTCACCAAGATTTTTAACAAGGGGCGCTAAAAGCAATAAAAATGATGCCATACAAAATATCTTAATGAAGAAATGGCCTATCCTTCCATATATGGGTGCTTGGTTAATTGGAGACAGAAAACTTAATTTACATCGTATATTTCCTCCTCTTCATATGTGAATAATAAGCAGCCACCTTAAGCAAATAAACAACACAAATTTCTAAAACAATGAGAGGTGGATTGTCAACGCCTCACAGCTTTAATTTTCATGGATTTCTCATAAAAATTGTTTTCAATTTTATAGTGTATTTGCTAATCACCATTCATCTATTACAACAAATTGTACTGCACTATGGCTTAATATCAATAAATCTTCATTTCTATACAGCTGCAATAAATTCGGTTTTCTTTAGTTAGTTCGGAACGTACCTCAAATATGATATAATTTTTTAATAGGTAATCTATGACCGATATACTTATACGTCTAGCAGGGTAACGCAACGAGTCGCAACTTATCTTAGGTTTTCGACTTTGACAACGAAGGATTTTCATTACAGACAGTGCTTTTTACTATATCTGGACACTGTCCATAATCATACTGTGTTATAATTCAGCTTTCTATAAAAGAAATAGAATAGAACCTGCCTAAAAGGACTACCTTTGGACTGGACTGGACAGCAATGATCACCATCAGGACATGGTCGCAATACACGACAGATTTTGTTATAGGCATAATTAAGTCCCCATCAATCCTTCCTTATAAAAGGTTGTCATTGTATTGAGGTGGTAAATTGACCAAGGCGATCACTTCACCAGGTTCCACTCTATTTCCTATTCATATGTATAAGAGGAACTAAATAAATCGGGCCGAAGTATACTCGCCCGCCTTAAAAAGAAAACCCAAACTCCTGTTAGGAAAGGAAGATTACTTGCTCACCAGTTACAAACATCTAATCGCCATTAGCGATTAGACGACCGTATCTGTCGAATCCTATCCGTATATATGAACATAAATTCAATTCTTTTGCTTGACCTAGGATACATCTACGATAAGGATTATCTCGATAGAAAATCGATTTCCAATATATATCATTTCGTCATAGATAGTGACTTTTAGAAACAGAGCTAAGACATACGCCTTTGCTATGCCCATGAAAGATACGAGAAACTTGACCATATTCCTAAGAAATATATATGAGACGATTTCATACAATTACAGAAGGGGGCTTACTTTAAAAGTCCTAAACCCCCTTCAACCCCACAACAAAAAAATTGGGGTACAGGCCGTTCCAAATTCATGGAAGGTGTTGTCGAACATAGTTGAGGACAAAAGACTCAGCATTTAAAATATATTGTTATTTTACATATTTTTCGGTCCTGGCTTGAGTTACTTAACGGCACATACGAGTTCCTTTATACAGTACCCCACTATTTTCTTAAAGTTGGCGCCCCTGACTTATACTTAATAAACATTTATTATCACCATAGCCGTAATTTTACAATTTACCCTAGCCTTAGTGCCGAAATTTTCTAAGATTTGTTAAAGCAGAAATTTACTTCTTTTTGTATGAGTGGGATTTGTTTCAGTTTGTCGAAATGGACTTAATTACCAGGGAAGAAAATAAAACATACACAAGAAAATGTGAAACTTCTGAAAAAATTATGGAAAATACAAGTGCCCCCATTGGGTTTACTGCTAATTAATATTATTAACGTAAATATTTTTCACAAGATATCAATCTGGATTGACAAATTAATGTGACTTTATGACTTTTTGAATGCAATTATTGTGACACAGTTATGATACAACCATTCATCATAGTGACATTTATGTTCTTTCTCTCTTTGAAAATGACATGTTTCCATCGATATCAATGATAAAAATGTCATTCCATCGATTTCGCGGGAATCGTAATCGAGCACATGACACAGTTCTTTTCCCCGAATTTTTTTTTACTTTTCTTTTAATTGTCGCCAATATTTTTTATTCTGCTGAGAATTCAAGTTTGGCGAGCGTGGTTTTTACGAATTCTGGGCTCTTTTTCGCCGCTTTTAAGAGTCATAAATGAGGACGCGTTTCAAAACTTGCTACACATAAAGCGGAAACGCGTTTTGCTTCTAACTTTTATGGAAGCACAAAGCGCTTCACGTAAATGACAATTATCGAGTAGTGAAACTGATCTTTAATTGGCAATAAAAGTCCGCGTCCTCCATTGCAAAGGGATAAATTTTGTTAGACGAAACCTTTTCGTTATTAATATACCTGAAATAGAACATTTATAGTGGTAATAAATATATTTATTACCCATTTATATGGTGTTATATTTTTTCTAACGTATAAACGCTTTATTTCATCAGCAGAGATCGAACGAATTATAGGCACTAGAGCAAACCAACGGCTAAACGGATTCCTATTTCCACTCCCTGTGCTTTAAAGTAGTATTTCTCATCGTTTATGGGGCCGTGGACCAATAATTTTTTTTTTTTTATAAAACGAGGGCCCAGTTTCAACAAATTTACTCGTACCGTCCATTTTTTAAAGTTTATATATTAAATTATCATAAGTACGAATAATTAATTATGGCATAATTATGAAGGGTATCGGTATGCGCCTTCTATTAATACACACTTTTTTGGTACATTTCCTCGATGACAGATCACTGTCATTTGACACATGTTATTTTGTGCAGTATGAAGAACAGAGGATGCACGGCACATGATTATAATCGGCTTGCAGATATTTTTTACAATAGGTCATAATAAGCGGGGTGCCCTTTTGGGTGCTAAAAGATTTTGATGTTTTAAAATTTTCGATCATTCATGAATACTCACACATTTAAAAATACATGGTTAGGTCATTAGCAGTTGCTGCACAGATGTTATTCAGGCGTTCTTAGTTTGAGCTTTGCGAAGCATTCGCGGAATATTGGATCGTGGAAATCTTAAATCTCGGATCGTGGAAATATTCTTGGGAATATTTCCACGATCAAATATTTATGAAAAAAAGCGCACAAAACTAAAGCATAAATTCCACGAGAATCAACCCGGTGTAACTGATTCCAGGGCAGTTGACAAACACACTTTAAAGTGTTCCAATACTGACGGTTAAACACAAAAACTGTATACTCGGTGCCACACACAGAAAAACGAAATTAATTAATTAATTAATTTATTTATTTATTTACTTTAAAACCTAAGCCCAGAATAAATAAAAGGACGCCGAAATAATTTTCTAAAATAGCGCGGGAAAATTGTGGTTCGTCATGAGGTGGGGGGCACCCTTAAGTTTACACTCTAGTGCTAATAATCTACATGCATATAAGGCCTCGGTTTGTTTGACTTTTACGGTGAAAGGACAGCAATAGTCATGCTGCATCGGGACCTACAGTTTTTCGAGAAACCCGAACCTCTTAAGGCGTAGGGCCGTAAGGCCTAGGTAACGTAGTGGTGCCGCGTTTGTCAACCACACAGAAAACTGAAGTTCGAACCTAAATGAAACTAAACGTTTTCTCCGCTTTCTTTGCTGATGCATAGTCATAGGTCTGATTACCCTGACGACAGAAGTTCGGTTCCCTCGGAAAATTGCATGACTTGACGTAGACTGACTTCGGTATGCAAATCATGAACAAAGGCAAATCCATTGAAATAATTCTTTCCAGTATTAAATCATTAATTCCAAAATTAGAATGCAGAAAATCTGTTGCCATGTCTTTCCGAATACCCTGAATATTAGCAAAGCGATGGCCCTCCAATGTTAATTTCATTCGTGATAATGACAAAAAATCTCAAGGTTTTACGCGAGAGTATCCAATAGACAATCATTTAATACCTTGTGCGGTCGCGTATTGTCATGTAGGAAATGCCTTTTTATATCTTTGTTCACAACATTAGGAGACGACATCAAACAATATTGCGTATAGGTTGCAACATACCGTTAAAGGAAATGCAATTAAAAACTGACCCTGTGTAACGAACTCTTTGAGCACCATATTACTGTAATCGAAAATAACGATCGATGTTGTTTAGGATTTTTTCGAGTTTGTTTCGAGGTAAGGGAATTTTCTTATCCCATACTTCATTCTTTGACCTTCGCAGTGGCGAATTAAGCAGCTGGCGGCCGCCGGGGCCCCCCCAATCTCCAAGGGGCAATTGTATTGTAATTGTATTCAAAAAATTACTTCGGTTTCCCTCACAACTATTGGACAATAAATAAAGTAATACAAAATTAAGTTCACTGTGAAAAAGATAGCATACAAATATATTGATTATTATTGTTTGTGTTTTTTCTATGTCTCTGGTTTATTCAATTGACTCTACTTTTCAACCCTAGTTGGTTGTATTTTTAGGGGGAAAGGTAAATATTGAACTCAGGCATGAATCTGCTATCCCATATGATCCGGAAGTTAAGGTCACAGGTTACATTTTGACCGTTTTAGGTCACACAGTGCCCACCTACTGCCGTTGAAGGGTTAAAAATACGGTCTTACAGAACCACGGAATAAACTGAAGTCTTTTTGGCAAGTTTTACTCGTATTTCATGGTAAAAGGACAGCAAAGATCATGCTAGGCCAGAACATGAAGTTTTCTGAGGTAATCAAACCACGGACTGCAAATCGGTGGGGGTGAGGGGAACCGAAAAGCGATAGCTATCTCCAGGACTAAACCTCGGTTTATTTACTTGGTTGCCAAGCGTGTTACCAACTACGCTTCCGCACGTGTCTTTGATCTACGAATTTTTGTTTATGTTCTTCAAGCGCAGGTATAGCAAAATCCGTGATACACTGGAACCCAAAATTTTCACAAAAGTTCGCAGAAAAATGGAGCTCATTCTAATACCATTGGGGAAGGGGTCGACCCTGGCTAATGTGAAAATAGCCCAATGCTTTTCCATTATGCCACCGTATAAGCAGTTAGAATCCGAACGTCTTGAAACCCAGATTATAACCTTCAGACTAAAGTGAGCAGTTAGTTGTTAAGCGTTATTTTGTTGGCACCATTTATGGGCTGAACATGGATCAACGTCACTCTTAGTGACCTCCGGAAAACTGTACCACCGTAGAGATCTTTAAGAAGGGGTCTTAGCATAAGATGGCATTGCTTTGCTATTTTCATGTAGGCATATATGAAAAAAAAGTATATATATTATAGCATTTATCCTACGATATATATATGCCATAATGTATATATTATAGCATTTATCCTATGATAAAAATATATAAATAAGAAATAGTAGATAATCTAAATATAAATGGAAGTGTAGAAAATCAAGCAAGTAAATGAAAATTATTAATAAGTAGGTGCAAATATATGCGGAATACCAATATTCACACAGCCACATCTGCATACTATATAAAATAATAAAGGCCTATGCACTAAAATGTGTATATACAATATAGGTGTAAATGTATATATAGGTGTAAATGTATGTACATCATACCACAATTACAAAATATACATTCATGTGTAGTGAAAGTATAAATGAATAGACAAGTTTACGATTAATTCGATAACCACAGTTTCAGTGCTAAACACCTTGATACATATCCCGAAGAGCTTATACCGAAAAAGACGTCAGAGGACAGCACCAAAGCAAACTTCAAACTTCCTCGATTTGAATATTACCATTATTAAAGATCACGTCAATTGCACCATATTTGATAAACGTAGTTGTTTTAATTTCAAGGTGAACTTCCTCACTAAATGGAACAGCAATATCTCTATAGGTGTTCAACGAAATATTTTGATTACACATTGTGTTCGCATTTCCAAAATATGTAACAATATTAACGATACTACCAACAGTCTCATATGTTTCTTTTACTTTATTGAAAAACAACAATTTTCCCATAAATTTCTGCTTACGCTACCTTAAAGTTATCCTCGCTAACCTTAAACGTAGAAAAAATTTTAATATAAAGTTGCGCCATATATTTGGCTAATAATTTTTTCCCTTACATTTTCATAACCTCTTCCCCTTTTATCTTCATTTTTCCTTTTAGCTACTTTCCTCACCCCTTTTAACTTCTGCTACAGCTAATTCTTTAGCCTCCCTGTTGTTTGGCACCAAACTGTCACCATTACTAAATGATTCCGCCAATAACACCCCCTCCCTCTCTCTTTCAAAATGCCAAAGTGTAAGGTCATGAACTCGAAGAGCTAGGCCCAACGTATCCTTGTAAGTACATGTACATTTTATTACATCTTTATGTATTTGAATATTTCTTGTTAACAGCAATGATCTGTAGGGTGATGTCGGGAGCAGAATGCCTTTGAGCCGTTTGACAGTGTTTTTCGGGGTTTTAGTCGAACGGTTTATTGGCGTTTCAGAAACATTGTCTTGCAGATCTTATATATTGTGTCCGGCATGCGTGTATAACTGTTCCCTTGAAAAAGATTGTACATGCATGCATAGATGCAATATATTGTCATATAATTTCAATCTTCACTCTCGTCACTAGCCCGTTATTATTAATCGTAAAATTGTCTATTCATTTATACTTTCACTACACAGGAATGTATATTTTGTAACTGTGGTATGATGTACATACATTTACAACTATATTGTATATGCAAATTTTAGTGCATAGTCCTCTATTATTTTATTTTACTTTATTTTATATAGTATGCAGATGCGGCTGTGCGAAAACTGGTATTGCTCATATATTTGCACCTACCTATTAATAATTTTCATTTACTTGCTTGATTTTCTATATTTTGATTTATATTTACATTATCTACTATTTCGTATTTATATATTTTTATCATATTGATTGCTGCTGCTTCATGCGCGCTCTTCATTGATAAACTTGTTTGTATTTTTATTTTATTGTTTACTATTGTTTTTTATTTGCTTTCATTTCTCACCAATCTATTTGCTTGATTTTCTACATTTTCATTTATATTTACATTATCTACTATTTTCCCATTTATATATATATATGGCCTGCAAAAGGGTTGCTGGTATCTAACTGGAAGGAGACCCACACGCTGAACGTATGTGACGATGTGTGGAACCGGCCAGGCCAGTAACCTAGTGTCCTACCCCGCCTTCAAGTGGTGCAGGCTGAGCTTTCTATTTATGTGGCAAATTAATATTTGCTGCACGGATAGAAAGGCGGAAGGGGAGGGCTAATTCACCAACCCGTCTAGCCAGCGTGGTGAAATTATGGCTAATTCCTCCATTATGTTGACACACCAGAAACCATGGCCCCTAGTCTCCAGGTGCTGGAGTGCTCCTGATCAAGGCAGCGGTCAGTGTGGCATGAAAGCAGGGGGTGCTAAGAATCACTGGAATGGCCCAGGCTGCCGTTTGTTATTGACCTTGGCAACGTATAATGGACGATCCCTTGCTTCTGAAGCAAAACTTC
Source organism: Dysdera silvatica (assembly GCA_006491805.2). Taxonomy (NCBI): domain Eukaryota; kingdom Metazoa; phylum Arthropoda; class Arachnida; order Araneae; family Dysderidae; genus Dysdera; species Dysdera silvatica. The sequence continues at coordinate 7,628,792 of QLNU02015270.1, read as the reverse complement.
AGGAATTGGAAGAAGAACTTGACAAGATCAAATGGGACATTGTAGGACTCAGTGAAGTTAGAAGAAAAGGTGAAGAGTTGGTGGAACTTAAAAGTGGACATTTGTTTTATTATAGAGGAACGGAAACTGGAAGAACAAGTGGTGTTGGCTTCTTAATCAACAAAAGAATTAAAGACTGTCTTCTGGAAGTTGAAAGTACATCAGATCGAGCAGCGAGGCTCGTTGTTCAACTAACCCAGCGATACCAACTTCAAATAGTACAGGTATATGCACCAACATCAAGCCATACCGACGAAGAGGTTGAAGAATTTTATGAAGAAATCAAAGAGTTACACACCAAAGGGAAACAACATATCAAGCTCATCATGGGGGATTTCAATGCAAGAATTGGACAACAGGAACAAGGAGAGACATCGGTTGGTAAATACGGATATGGGGAAAGGAATGAACGTGGCGATCAACTCATCGAATTTGCAGAAGCTGAAAACCTTAGCATCATGAATTCATTTTTTAAGAAGAAACCGCAAAGAAAATGGACATGGAAACACCCAAATGGGGGAACTAGTGAAATTGACTATATCCTGGCAAACAAGAAATCAATTATTGAAGATTGCAGTGTACTGAACAGATTTAATACTGGAAGTGATCATCGAATGGTGAGATGTAAAGTGCACTTAAATACTAAATTAGAACGACAGAAGCTCATTAGGAAACAAGTAAGTAAGAGGGTGGATTTAAAGAAATTAAAAGAAAATACCGAGGCATTCAAGTTGGAATTAAAAAATCGCTTTTCTGCACTGGAAGGACTTATTGATGAAAGTGATATCTCAGAAGCAAATGAAAACATTGTTAAGACAATAGTTGAAACTGCTGGGGAAATTGGTGGTGTAACCTGTAAAAAGCACAATAGCAAATTATCTGAGAAGACGAAACAGCTCATGAAAAGGCGAAGAGATATGAAGGTGGACAATCGAAATACCAGTTCCAGGATTGAGTACATAGAACTTTGTAAAACTCTGCGCAAAAGCATGAAAGAAGACATAAGAAAATTCAATTGTGAGTTAGTAAGGAAGGCCATTGAAAATAACAAGAGCCTTAGGGTTGTTAAAGGAAGTTTATCTGTTGGGAAGAAACACATCATTGCATTAAAAGGAGAGGATGGCACCGTAACAAGAAATAGGGAAGAAATACTTAGAAGAGTTGAAGAATTCTACAAAAAACTATATGAAAGTAACAGTGGATTAAACGAAGACACTGAAATAGTCGAAGGAACAGCTCCTAAAATCTTAAAAGAAGAAGTTTCATTTGCAATAAAAAGTATGAAGAAAGGAAGAGCCCCTGGCGATGATGGTATTACATTAGATATCCTAAAAGAAGCTGGAGAATATGTAGAAGACATACTTGCAAAATTCTTTACCAAATGTCTTAACAGCGGTAACATACCAAACCAATGGGATTCTGCAACAGTAATTCTTTTGCATAAAAAAGGTGATAAAGAGGATTTGAAAAATTACCGACCAATTAGCTTGTTACCTGCTATTTATAAAATCTTCACAAAAGTGCTAACACATCGCCTGCAGAAAAAATTAGATGCAGCTCAACCAAGAGAACAAGCTGGATTTCGAAGTGGATTCAGTACAGTGGACCATATTCAAGTATTAAGAGAATTAATTGAAAGAACACATGAATATGAACTTCCATTGTGTGTTGCATTTATTGACTATGAGAAGGCCTTTGACTCTATTAAAACATCAGCAGTCATCAACTCTTTAAGATCAACAGACATTGAGGATGTGTACATTGACATGGTGAAACGTGTGTATAAAAATGCAAGTGCAAAATTTCGGTTACATAAAGATACCAAAACTATCAAAATTGGTAAAGGTGTGAGGCAGGGAGATACCATTTCTCCAAAACTTTTTACTTCAGCTTTACAGATGATTTTTCAGCTGATAAATTGGAATAACAAGGGAATAAAAATAAATGGTGAATATTTAAATCATTTGCGGTTTGCTGATGACATTGTTATTTTTTCAACGAACCCATCAGAACTCCAAGACATGGTACAGGAGCTCTCAACTAGAAGTAAAGAAGTTGGACTCAAGATGAACCTACAAAAAACTAAGATCATGTTCAATAATTTTGTAGAGGAAACAAAAATACAAGTTGACAACATTGAGCTAGAAATTGCTGATTCATATATTTACCTTGGCCAGCTGATTTCAATGGATGGCAACATTATGAAAGAACTCAACAGACGTATTAAACTTGGCTGGAGTGCATTTGGAAGAAACAGTTTTATCCTGAAGGGGAAATTGCCTTTGTGTCTAAAAAGAAAGGTCTTCAACCAGTGTGTATTGCCAGTCCTCTCTTATGGATCAGAGACATGGAGTCTAACAGTTGGAGCAATACGAAAGTTACAGACAACGCAAAGGAGCATGGAGAGGTGCATGCTTGGAATAACTAGGAGAGATCGAAAAAGAAACACTTGGGTGAGAGAGCAAACTAGAGTAGAGGACATCATTGTTAAAGTAAAAGGGCTGAAATGGCGATGGGCTGGGCATATTGCAAGAAGAACTGATCAACGATGGACAACAGAAATTCTGAACTGGATTCCAAGAGACCACCGAAGACCTAGAAAACGTCCTCAAACTAGATGGGTGGATGAAATAAGAAAACAGGTTGGGGTGACGTGGAAACGAATGGCCCAGGATAGACTTGTGTGGAAAGCATTTGGAGAGACCTTCATCCAGCAGTGGATAGATAATGGTTGAATATGATGATGATATATATATATATATATATATCATAGGATAGAGGGGCAGCTAGGGCAATGCAAAGGGATAATGAGGCGCAGAGTAAGCGGGGCAATGCATAGGGGATGTATTGCACAGGGTACCAAGGGACCCGTGAGTATAAAATAACTTCCAGGAGCGGTAGACAATTTATATATTATGTCACAATAAACCCAAATAAATTTGACTCTCCTCTGATGCTTTTTTATTAATTTGTTTCAGTTATAAATACTGTAATATTAACATATATCGAAGTTTGTGTTTTAAATTTTATGGAGGGGGGGGGGAATTGGGTGGGAGAGGAAAAATTTTGCCTAGAACGCTCTTATGCCCAGGCCTCGTGATCCTGTTAACAAATTCCTAACTGCCTATGAAGAAAATGCTAACGTTCGCATATATATGTCTATGTATATATATATCAATGGGGCAAATGCGGCCACGCCCCTGATGACCTCGATTTGCCTATAGATCTATAGGCCCAACGATATCAATAAAATTTATACTTATACATTATTTCTGAAATTATCGGGTGCCTATATTAAAAGTATTCGAGGCCACACATGTGAAGGATAATTCGTCCAGAGTGTGCAATGATAGAGCTTATTGTGGATATGATTCCAATATCTTATCCTCTATCTGATATTCCACCAATGCTGGTGTATGAAATTCAGGTGGCCTACAGAACACGATACGGTTCTGGTCCCACGAGCTTTAGAAGGTGAAGTATGGACGGAAAAAAGGAAATAACCTCTTGAAAAAGTGGTCTAATTTGCTTGCTGCCTTTCTCTTTGGGCAGTAGGAAGGCGTGGGTCAGTTCAAATCTCGGGCTGCCAGGGGCAGAGCAGACGCCCTGGTCCACTTTGAGAAGGTTATCAGCCTAAGTCTCGAAACGCCCCTAGTCCTTTAGAATTCGTTCAAAACAGTAATTGACTTTTTTCATTGTTTGCAATTTGAAGGGTCAATTTCACCTATACGGAAAAGCAGTATCACTTTCTCACGTTCGCGCTAGCACTCTATTAACTTCACTCGATTGTTAATGGTTATTATATCATGGTAATTATAATCTAAATTATGCGAGTCAAACATTTAGTTTATGCTAATCAGTCTTACCTGTATGAGTTAGAATGGAAATATGCAGCGTGAATGTAATATGGTTATGCAATACGTGTTCTAAGTCATTTGCATTTTACATTTTAAGTACTACTTTTGATACAGCGTCCGTTTTTTTTTATTTAACCTTAATTTAGGTATAAAAACAGTATTTCCTTTGTGTAATTTCACGTTTACGAATTATATTTTTGTATCCTACGGAAACATTGCATTATATGGGACAACCTCACTCTATGTTTCCCATAGGCATAATGCTTGGACATTAATATTAACGATACTTATAATGCTCTATTCTTCCTTTGTACAGCCGTTTTGTCATTTCTCAAGACTACAGCAAATTTAGTAAGATCAATAATTGAAACATGACTATACAAAAAATGGTCTCAAGACAATATCAAAGTTATATAATAAGCTTAGGACCTTACATTGATTAAATAAAATGAATAATAATTCAGACATATAATATCTATAACCATAAAGCCATCTCAACATATTTCTTCAATATGCTCCTTTCCTATAACGTATTACGTAAGTTATCTCGATAACTATCTTAGTATTATTTTTCGTTATTAAGTAAGAGTTTTTAATTTTTTATATTTTCTTTTGGCATTCAATTCTGGAGATTAAATATTTTCTTAATCTGTTTTTAAACATATTCATATCACTCAATTTTTTAGCTCTTATTTAAAACATATCCTTCAAATACTACTTTATTTCTTGAATAAATAGACTTAAGAAATGTCACGATGTATACTTTATTCTAAAGTCTGGGAAATTCTAAAAACCAGGTAAATTTAGTTTTTAAATTATACTGAGTTTAAGTGTATAGGCGGTTTGCATCGCACGCTTGTTTGTCTGGTTTCTTACAGCGCAAGAGCATCAAAGGCCATGTTGCGTTGAGACCTACAGTTTTCCTAGGATACCGAACCTATGCTTTTAAAGATTCAAACTCCGGACTACAGTGGGAAGAAGCATGGACAGCATTCGACAGTACCATAGGGATTGGAGTCCAGATTAATGGCACGATTAACCAATGCGTTACCGCTACGACACTGTAGGAAAATGTATTCAGATTTTTCTGGATAACACGAATCTTATAAACCTAAAAAATTAACTTTTCCGAAATATAGTGAGCAGTTAGTTAGTAATCGTTCTTGTTTTCGGTAGCACTGGGGTTCGAACCTGCATTAATGGCACATTGAGTGCGCTACCGCTTCGTAAACGCAGGATCTAGGTCATGTAGAGCAGTCAAGATCCATCACGAATGGAATATGAGCAGTTGAGAAGTTTAATTGTTACAAGAGGAAACGTGTAAGCTGTTATCATTGTATTTAATAATACAAAACTAAGATAATTGTATTTAATAATACAAAACTAAGGTAATTGTATTCAATAAATTTTCCAAAAGGAAACTTTAATCACCATGACTACGACAAGTGTTTTATCTCCGATATGGAAATTAGAGATAGAAAACTTCTCATTTAAATAAGCAATAAAAATAACGACATATAGCTGTGTATTTCCTAGTCTGATTACCGAGAGGGTGTTCTTCTTTTCCTTATATTTGAAATCTTGTAATCAAATGGCTTGAAGAAAAAATTCTTTAAAAATAAATGCAACGAGACATGAAAAATAGAAAGTAATAATAAATAGTAATCAACAACAAATGTTCAGATAATCAGTTATGTAGCAAAACGATTATTTATTGCTAAAACTTTGCGTTTCGTTTCAAGCTGTGCGAATCATCATCAGAAAAGATTAAATTACGTGAAAAACTTTTTAGAAAATTGTAGAATATACGTAAGTTGCGGAAACAGTATAAATACGTTAAAAGAAATTATTATGAAATTTTAGAGACGAATATGTAATGATCACATGGCGTTAGCATGGGAAAGTGAGACTTGTAGGTCTTCTTTGTGAAAAGGGTCGAGAGGAAACAGTCCGGATGTGGGCGGATAAAATTGCAATAACTCTGGTCTGCAAGGTCCAGATTGACATTACAGAATATTTATGGGAAACATGTGTGGAACGGGGAGAAGGGTCACATCGGCCAATCAGGTGTGACCACGGTCTTAAGACTGACCAATTATATCATAGTGGAGAAAGAGTTGGTTGCGTACAGTGGGTAAGAGAGGGCAGATCGAATGAGGCAGAGGAGTAGGACGGACACACATGTGTGCGATTTCCGTGCCTCATCAATACGTTGGAACTTAGGGGGTGTGCCTATAGTTGCCTTGTCTGTGATGTCAAGGTATATACTAATCACCTTCAATAAATAGTCTTAGATTGTTTCTTCATTCTTGATATCTACCTCACTCTTCATCATCGACCTTCTAGTTTTCTACCTAGCCAAAAGGACAAGGAACCCGCCTCACGAAGAGACGTAGATTGCTCAGTTACGAGCCGAGCTGGTAGCAGCACACGACTACCTGCACACACGCTAAGTGTGATCGCACATATATACCTGCCCATGATAGAATATAAAAGCCAAAACAGAAGGAAATGAAATCGAAATATAAAAACTGACATTCACGCATTACAATTTCGTTAGAATGGGTAGCCAAACAACAGGAATGGTTTTTGCATAGTCTCTATTGAAATCATTAGGATGCTTGATGATCTCTATTGTTTCTGTGTATAATCTGGGCCAAAAAATAATTGATTTTGCAAGAACTTTAGTATGCCAAAACGGATTAAATGGTTATTTAAAATTGAATGTTCCCCTATTGCTCATTTTGTTATTTGTTTATTTCTCACGAGGTTTTCATGCTCCCGTTTTCGGCACGCAATGGCTCGACCTGTTTGAACGATGTATATCTGACCACAAGAACAAGAAATTTGGTATACACCAGGAGTTTTGTATGAATCCACGGTTTCTTTAACAGAACCTAGGAAACTAAAAATCTTGTCTTTTGGAATAAATACTATATCAACATTATTTCTCAAATATAAACGACCAATACAGTCAGTGTTATTATTTATAAATGGCAGGAAGGCTTTATGATCATTTCTTTTAAAAGGAATGTGGTCAGGAATTAGGTACGAAAAATGGACATCAGTTTTGGACTTGAACACTTTTTGAATATAGCGTGGATTGTAACCATTTTCTTCCAAACTGCCACTAAGAAAATTGAGTTCATTCTGTAAAACCGTTTGGTTGCTGCAAATAATATTTGCTCGTTTGAACAATGTGTTGATAAAAGTCCGTTTTTGGGAAGGGTGATGGTGCCATGTAGCATGAAGGTACCTATTAGTATGCGCATACTAATAGGTACCTTCATGCCACATCGCATAATAATAATAACCTTCATGCTATATCACATACTAATAGGTACCTTTATGCTACATCGCATACTAATAGGTACCCTCATGCTACATCGCACCATCACCCTTCCCAAAAAGACGGTCATTGACATATTGTTCAAACGAGACAATATTATTTGCAGTAACAAAACAGTTTTACAGAATGAACTCAATTTTCTTAGTGACATTTTGGAAGAAAATGGTTACAATCAACATTATATTCACAAGTGTTCAAGTCCAAAACTGAAGCATATTTTTCATACCTAATATCTGACCGTATTTCTTTTAAAAGAAATGAGCATAAAGCCTTCCTGCCATTTATAAACAACATCACTGACCATATTGGCCGTTTACTTTTGAGACAATATCGATACAGTATTTATTCCAAAAAACAAGATTTTTAATTTCCTACGTTCTGCTAAAGAACCTGTGGATACATTCAAAATTCCTGTTGTATATCCCATCCAAATTCCTTGTTCTTGTGGACAGGTATACATCGGGCAAGCAGGTCGATCCACTGCGTGCCGAAAACGGGAGCATGAAAGCCTCGTGAGGAATAAACAGATAACAAAATCGGCAAGTAGAACATTCAATTTTAAATAACCATTTAATCCTTTTTGACCATACTAAAGTTCTCGCAAAATCAACTAATTTTTGGCCCAGATTATACAGAGAAGCAATAGGGATCATCAAGCATCCTAATAATTTTAATAGAGACGATGCAAAAACCATTCCCGTTGCTTGGCTACCCATTCTAACAAAACTGTAACGTGTAAATGTCAGTTTTTATTTTTCGATTTCATTTCCTTCTGTTTTGGCTTTTATATTCGTCTCTAAAATTTCATAATAATTTATTTCAACGTATTTATACTGTTTCCGCAACTTATGTATATTCTACAATTTTCTCAAAAGTTTTTCATGTAATTTAACCTCTTCTGATGATGATTCGCACAGCTCGAATCGAAACGTAAAGTTTTAGCAATAAATAATCGTTTTGCTATACAGCTGACTACCTGAAAATTTGTTGTTGATTATTATAATGCGCTGTGAAAGTCTACGTGAAACTAATAATAAATGGTCATTTTGTTATTTTGGATACGTGTTAGATAGCCTTTATAAATGATAATGCGCATCGAATGTGCGGTATTTTTTGGCGGTGGAGAAGCGGGTTGTGCAGCCAAAGTATGCCAAATCTTGGCGAAAAATGTCAAGTACTAAATTAGGGAAAGTATGACGAGTCCATTAAAACGTGAAACTGAACAATTATTTTACAATGTTGAAATTATATAATGAATCCTGAGCAAGAATTAAGTTGGCGATAAATATTTGAGATGTAATAAAATAATTTCGATTTATTTTCATACGCACATGATTAAAGTTAAAAGCCGAGGTTTTTCACACCTCGCGAGAATTAGTTGCCAATTAAAGCACCCACGCCCCGGCCAAATTCCCAATAGCTTTTGGTTTATAACCCGGATGGACTTTCTCCACTTTTGAGCTACCAAGGCCATAACTTCTCAATTTTACGCGGGTGTTTTTGTTATCGAGAAACGGTGGACCCCAGTCATTAAAAAGGCGATGGTGGAGGGTTTAAAGCGATTTGATTTATCTTGGTAACCTCAATAATTTATAGCGTAGACTAAAGCATTTAATGTCTCTTAAAAACTGATGCAGATTGGTATGGGCATCACGAAATCCATAAATCACGGAGCTATTGCACAATCTTACAATGTGTACTTCGACATAGGAAAGAACTCGTGTGAATACCTTGCGGATATAAGTATTGAAGAAATGCAGCAGTTCCACCCAGATAAAATAATATTATTTATTAGAGATTTAAATATTTAGGTTAATTCAATAATACACACCAGAAAATTAATTAATTAAAATACAACGTTACAGAAATTTAGTACGCCTTTTTGGAGGTGCCTTCGTAGTACGTGTGACCGCTTATGGTAAATTGAAGACTGATTTGATTTTAGAATTCGGAAAACAATTGCACGTACTGTTGCCAAATATAAAAAGTACAATTTTAACTATACAGTATTTAAAAAATATGGAATAAAAAGAAACAATTTGGCATGGTGCCAATTTTAGAAATTGAACTTTTTAAGTTTGCTTTCTTGCGTTTCTAAGTGGCAACAGTTAAGAAAGCCTGCGAAGTGAACATTTATATTGTGGAAACACACAACTTAATTGAAAGCCGGTTCAAATCTCATATTGAAGTAAAGTGTAATTCCAAAACTCCGGATCTCAGATTTAGTAAATTTGGATTTCCGAATTTCCCAAACATTCGAGCAGAACTAGAAGTAAAAGTTGAACAAGAATAAAGAGGAAATATTCAACGAAAATAGTTAATACAGGCTACTGAATAAAATACTTGTGTTGTATAAATAAAAATTAAAATCTCCAGTTACAAATTTAAAAACACGTTTCGTTTCTTCTCAGAGTTCTATATATATATATATATGGGCATCGAGCCATTATTTCTTTTATAACACATAAAAATTTGCTTATTAATCCCCAATATTAATTTAACAAATTTCAAACACTATATTTTAAGCCAGGAACTTTGAAGTTTTCAGGAATCAGTAATTTTAATTAAAAAATATACGGATTAAATCAAATTTTACGGAAAATATATGTTTATATATCTTTCTTCTCCCATATTTATAAAAATATACTAAACTGCAGAATGAACATTTTTCACGAAATCTGGAAAAAATAAGGAGTGATGCAAAAGGAAAAAGTATATGCAAAAACCTCTCTTTTATTGACTTGGAATGTCCGATTAAAACGAATCACCATTTTTATTGAAAACGTATAGCCCGGTTTATACACAAAGAATTTAATTTACACCGAAGCTACGCCTTTGTTGCACATTTAAAAGAAATTTGAATATTGGGTATAATTCCTTTTTTTTTTCAATTACCTTCGCCTAAAAGTTTAAATGCAATTTACATTCGAATTACCTGCATCTTTTGTTTGCGATTTGGGTCTTCGGCCATATATGGCAGTGAAGGACAAAGGGCGGTTATTGTCCTAGAATTCAAATTTTCTTGAATTTTGGTATATAATACCTAGGATCAAAGTTATAGGGAACTGTGGGGCACGAGCTCCTTAAAAATTTAAAATAAAGTGCAATTTTGCACATATAATTCTTAAATACATTTAATATGTGCTTAGCTCCCCACTTTCCAATAAATTTGAAAACTACGTTGCTGATATACTATCTAGGATATCTAAAATTGTAGCATGGATAATACACACAATCTTTATAATTGTGTATCTAGGTATATTTTGTTAAATTATTTTAAATTTCGAAAATTATTAGTAAAAAAAACTAAAGTAGAATAATATGCAAAATTACAAGACTTTAAGGAACAAAAACGTTAATAATACATATATCGATATATCTTATACCGATGATATCCTCGACGTATCAATCATTTTATGTCCCCTTTACATAGCAAACAAAATTGTCAGTATCCTATCCATCATCAATATTACATGAAACATAATTTCCTTGCAATAGAATGATGTTGCAGAATCTCACAATGTTTTCAATTCCGGTCATCCTACTGAAACAACAGATGATATTGTAAAGGCATCGTAAATTTTCCGTGGACGTCGTACTTCGATGCAAGTAAATCGCGACAATTTTACACTACCGTGGCGTTGAAAGATTTCGTATGGCGACAAAGTCAAAATATTTTACGATATTCAAAGCTGTTCATGTACTCAGGAATGAATATGTTAATATTGTGAGTTTGGTGAGTGCCACCAAACCACTCACCAAACTCACTCACCGCTCTACTCTTAACAGTAGTTCTACAGTTGAGTTTTCGGGCACAGTCATCCTTCCGTTCTTTCCTAAAATCAGTGCGACAGTGGCAAACATACTTCGCAGAGCCAACTTTCGAGTTATCTTCTCACCATATAACAAAATTCGGCCCTCTCACCTTAAAGACACCATCCCGATGCTACCACGCTAGGGTATATATCGTGTGTTTTGCCAATGCCATTTATCATATGTGGGACAGACCAAGCGGGCCCTACGACATCGTATAAAAGAACACCAAAGATATGTCACCAATGCTTAGTTTCAAAAATCATCCATTGTAGTTCATTGTTGGAATAATGACCATCAATTCAACTTTAAAGAAGCCACGGTCATTTGCCAACCTTTTTCGGTCATTGAACTTGACTTCCTAGAAGCGTTTTACATCCATAGATTTGGTGCATCACTTGTGAACGACCATAAATCAACCCCAAGTTTTAGTGGGGCTTGGAAAAATCTGTTAAAACTCTTCCCCATTGCTTCTCCTTCAACTACACCTGCTACTTAACTTTGTGACCAAAATTTACCACTTTGTAAGTTGGCCGCCTAAAACAACTCTGTACTCCTGAAAAAAAGCACTAACCGCTACCGGCAACGTATTAACCACATCGAGTTGGCAACACTCCAATGTTGTTTATTGCACGCTAGTTCCAGACGAGGAGAGACCTTGTTCTCTCGAAACGTGCGTCGAACCATCTTTTAAACTTACAACTACGATAAAAAACGTTGTTATTTTTCCATTATTGTTATATTTGCGTAGTGTTCGTCACTTTTCCAGTCTTTATTGAAGAAAATATAATTTGTAATATAAGCCACTATTGACTGTTCTTAATTTTTTGAAAAACTTTTCTAGCTTTTTTTTCCGCAAATGCATCGATAATTGACGAAAATGGAGCTTTCGTGATTCATCATAATTTATGTTGAGCATAGCCATATGTTGAAAAAGTCTATTCAATCTATCTTATTCTATCATTTAGCGGTGAAAATTTTTAACTTGTTTGAGCAGATTAGATGTTCTTTCACTTGAAGCCACTCACACAGGAAGGGTCAGAAAAATCCGCAGTCCACAAAAGTTACATTGGGGAGCATTTCTTTTAAGGCGAAATTTGAGGCCCTCCTCGAGGCTTGGGCTAAATGACTCAGCTGGATCCCTCGTCTCGGAGGCCCTGCGTGTACATTGAACGCAAGCTTAAATAAAATATTGGAGAGAGGTGCCCCTTCCCCTAGGTAAGTCTTAGTTTTAGCCACTTTCATAAGGCATGGTTATGTCTCAAGCAGACGTCTTTGCTCTCACACCTATAATTTTATTAAAAGAAGCACCCAAAGGCATATAGACAAGGAATAAAAACTTGTCACTTATTTTAATCTCTTAATTATTATTATAACAGTGCAGTCCCAAGCTGGATTCATTGAAGGAGGGATAAACGTCTCTTAAAGACTGTTACAATGGAAGTTGCTTGGGCTGTTTCACTGCTATACAAAAGGTTTGGTGGTAGAAGGACAACCCCCTTAGGCACCCAAATGTCCAAAAGTATACTGATAGGCTTACAATACTTCAAAATAGCTATATAGTTCAGATAAAAGACTCAACCTATACGTTAATTTCCCGTTAAGGGGGTTTCCCCAACTCTTAAATTGCGTTGTACACGTAAATCAAGCTTAGTATAAACCAGAGATCCGCAAGTCAAGATAGGCCCTTGAACTCGTTCTACATAAGTCAAAATTAATTTTAACTAGTAAAGAGAATAACGTTGCAATTGCACTTAACTATTAACTTTAAGTCTAAACTATTCGGGATTGAAGTTGGTTATTAAAGTTGGTAAATGTGTATTAGACAAAATAGTCTCTGAACCAATATAGGCGAGGTATTGTGATTTCTGGTTATACTATTTGCGTTCCACTCCAGAGCCTTTAACCAACACTTAGTTACCCGTTTTCGCTCCGAATTGAAAGCGTCCATTCTTTGCTGCATTCGCTCATGAGGAAACGGATTTCGTTAGCTTGTGTTTGCCGATTTCTATTTTGAAATCTACGGCGTTTCTAACACACACACATCGCGGAATGGTGGGAAAGTGTCCTTCAACGCCTGAATTGGATTGCGGTGAAATTGCTATGAGCATATATTTTAAAACAACAGCGATAATTGTCACCCATTAGCCTACTTCAGGGTGTGCCCAACTCCGGTTTTTAAATGCATGTTTTACATAACATTCTTTTTTTTTCTTTATTATATACCTCTGCGTAATCTTGGTAAAATTAGTTTTTTTTATCTTGTCGAGGAATAATGCTTTGCAAGGGAAATGAAATCGATTTCAAGTCAATTATATTTGTACTTACTTATTAAAATTTGAGTTTGTTTGTTCACTGTGATTTTTACGTTCTTAATCTGTACACTGAGTATCTAAATAAACAAGTTGAAATTGAACACGTTGAAATTGAACAAGTTTAAATTTAAACCACAAAAATGTTGTAATTATTTTACTTTTTTTATTACAAGCAGCTTTCTAAGAAACTTTAAGTTTATAGTGCAAAGTCAAGCCATCTTGGTTTCTTTGAAAATTTGTCAATCACTTTATTTACACCAATATGATCAGGGCATTATTATCACAAAGGCAAACGAGGCACGTGCTTAAGGCCCCATTTCACCAGGAGGGCTCAAATTTAATTTTTTTAAATTTTAGTTCTCGTAATTTAAATTAGGTTATTTCAATAAGATCGTCAAAAACTCCCCTAATTACGTGCATTAACGGCAACGCCATCTACAGAAGCTTCGAGTTCCGGGCGTATATTTTCTAGCTTCTATAGTTTTCATTTCTGGATTAAACCAAGGTCTTCCCAAGCAGAAAAGAATCCACTAAGCCACTGTGCTCCCCACACTGGTAAGAAAAATTTTGCCGAGGAAGGTGGCAACGGTAACGCATGCCATAAATCAAAACACCAGCTCGAAAGAGCAGAAGGAGTAGTCAAAATATCTGTCAAAGTCATCCGTTTTATTTTGGTTGAGTCGTTACCTATTTTAAGTTGTTAAATTTTTAGATTACGATATAAATTTTTAACTATTTCTAATATTTGCTGATATTTTAACCAGTTTCGTTAATCACTTTATTAAGTAAAAATGTCGTTACAACGGACACATCTGTCTGGTTCCGCGAAAAGAATATTAAAATCTCAAAAAGAAAAATCGGCAAGAAAGCTTTCAGGTTTATTATTTAAATATACTGTGAAGAACCCACAGCAGCATATTATTTCTGTGAGTGAAGCTAGTATTTCTGCTGTACCAAGTGACGATACATTATGTTGCGAACAATGTAAAGACAATGATGTCAATACGTCTTTGAACAAACCTGGAGATTTTAATCCACAACTGAATGAATGCAGTGATCTACAGCGCATGACTCAAGATTTTCCAAGCAGCAGTTTTGAATCAGGTCCAGCATTGTGGACAGTGATTAATGATATTATGATAGATTACATAAAAAACCCTCCATCCTAAAATTTGGATCTTTTGCCGGAAACTCAAGATGTATATTGTGGTGTAAAGAGGAGCCTAACAATATGTAACTTCTACCGTGTAAAAAAATTGTGAAAAATAAGAAAATGGCTATTGTTGTCGGCATCTTCAAAAGAAATATTTTGTTGGGTGGAAATTATTTAGTTCAGTCATTTCACCCAACGTTAAATTGGTAACTGGATTTAATGATTGGAAGAACGTTGCCATAAGACTAAGTGAACATGAGAATGCTGTACTTCATAGGCAAGCAGTGATGAAAATATCACAATGAATGAGTATATCCCAGAGAATTGATTCATCTCTTCTTATGCTATACGAAAAGAAAACAAATTACTGAATATCCGTTCTTAAAAGAGTTGTGACTCTTGTTAAATTTTTATTATTACGTGGCTTACCGTTCTTTGACGATAATGAAACCTTTGGATAAAGACATAACGGCAATTTGTTGGGATGCTTAGAAATTATTGCCCAATTCGATCCATGTTTATCTGGTCATTTAGAGAAGTATGGTAATCCTGGTAAGGGCAAAGTAGGATACTTATCATCGATTGGCGTGGACCAGTTTATTGATATAATGGGTACGAAAGTATTGACACAGATAACTAGTGAAATATTGTCAGCAAAATATTTTTCAATTATTGTTGATTCTACGCTAGACCTTGCTCATATTGATCAACCGTGTTTCATTGTGCGCTATGTTAATGAAGATGAGCCAGTTGAACGTTTTATAAAATTTATCCCCATTCATATTTACAAATCAGAAAGTTTGATAAAAGGAGTTTTGACAACTCTGCAGAATCTTGGTATTGACATCCTAAATTGCAAGGGCCAAAGTCACGATAAGGTATCCAATATGGCAGGTAATAACTCTGGATTACAAACTCATATAAAGAGTATAAATCCTATGGCAGATTTTGTCCCTTGTGCAGCCCACTCGTTGAACCTGCCGAGTGTTAATACCGTTGAATCATATAGTGGCTCCCTTCAATTCTTCTCTGCAGTTCAACAAGTGTACAACTTTTTTTCTGCCTCGATACATTGATGGCAATGTTTAAATGAAGAAATAAAAGAATAGTGTAAGGTTCACTTTAAAGAGCAGTTGTTCTACTCAATGGTGTGCAGATGCAAAAGCAATCAAATCCCTAAGAAAAAACTATTATTCTATTTTTATCACCCTTTCTGCTTTATCAACCGATGGAAATCAGAATGTTTCTAAAAAAACTGAGGCATCAGTACTTTGTAAAAAATGAAAAAAATTTGAGACTGTATTGAACATAGTTATATGGGATAATCTTTTACAGAGACTTAATGAAACAAGTGTCAAACTTCAAAGTCCATCATTGAATTTATCTCTAGTTTCCCCACTGTATGTCTTTAATCGACTTCACACAATTTGTTAGAGATCATTTTAATTTGTATGAAGGTATGGCCAGCACCATCTGTCGAGCGAGTGTCACGTATGAGGAAGGGCGAAAAAGAACCACACCTATAAGCAAAGATCCTCATGCGGTAGATAATACTGAAGAGCAAATGATTGCTAGACAGAAATACGTTTCATTCATTCATTATGTAGTATGTGATGCATTAATAACAAATCTTTCACAGCGTAAAGCTCCTTATGTAGATACAGTAGATGTTTGCTTGCTTCGTGAACTTAAAATCTACTTCTATGCTACAGAAAGATGCAGCTTCTTTACAAAATTGTTATCCATCAGATTTAGCACAGTATTTTCCAGATGAGCTTCAGCAATTTTCATCTCTTGTGCAAAGTGAAGACTCCATAAGGCAGATTTTGCAAAAGCTGAAAAGCCTGCAGTTAGATGAAACTTTTCCCACTGTTGAAACTGCATTACAAATATTTTTTACTTTGGCAGTTTCAAACTGTTCGGGAGAATGATCTTTTCCGTGCTAAAGAGGTTGAAATCTCCCATGCCTTCTACTCTATTGCAAAGCAAATTAAGCTCTTTAGTTTTATTGCGCATCGAGTGGGAGATAACACAGAAGTTAGATTTTAATCATGTAATTCATGATTTTGCACGTACGAAAGCAAGGAAAAAAAACTTTAAGTGAATCATGAAATTGTCACTCTGCGGTTTCATTTATGTCAGTTTAATATTTTCTTGTCATAAGTAGATTACTTTTAGAATTAGGAAAGAAAAATGAGATTATTACCTTCGTTTGATAGGAAACGTATATTTTTTTAAATTATTTTTTGTTTTGATTATTGAATTCAGAAAAAATATATAGTTCTTTTTATAACTATTCTAAATTTTCTGCTAACTATGAATTTATTCTATGTAACACTTAGAAATAAGATGATGATGTTAAATAAAAGAATAAATTATACAAGAAAATAAAATTTCTTTTCATAGTAAAACAAAAACACCTCGACCAGATAATACGAAATAAAAAAAAATATTACATTAGTAGTATATAATTTTATATTACAAGGGAATTACTAGTACAGTGTATGTATAAACAACTTACTACAGTAAGTAATTACCCGATACGGTATCAGGAGTGGGGAGGGGGCAGGTCCCCATTTGCTATCTTGGCTGCTAATGAAGCTAGATCTACCAAATTTTAAATTTTATAGATGTTAGAAAGCGGATGTATCGTGGCGTAGAGATTGCAACATCGCCCAAGCCTATATACCACATAATATACTATCCTGGATGTAGGGGGCCCCGAGGGAATGCTGTGACTAGGGCTCCGTATGGAGATAATAAGGCCCTGAATATGATGTCTCTGTGGGTGTGTATTAAAAGTCTCTTCTGTCATCCGCGTTCGAAGCAAATTTGACGGGGTTTCAACGATAAAAAACTACGTTTTGCTGAAGCAACACTTACTGTAAACGTAGTTTGAAAGACGAGTAGCTTGAAGATTCGTGGAAAAACGTCTTGATCGCATTTCTCCAAGACTTAGAGACTTTGGACGCCTGTGTAAGACTTTTATTTATTACAGTTGTAACAAACAACATATAAAATATTCTTCATCGTCTTTATTTTTTCCTATTTAAGCCTGACGGGGGGGGGCTGATCGCTCTTACCGCCCCTCGCTGGATTCGCCCTTGCATTCTAGGGTTCTCGAGGTAGGAGTTCTGCCATTAAAACCGAACGAGAGTTAACGTCAGGATTGACAATTACGTTATCACTAGGGAGTGTTTAAATATATATCACAATCAGAAGTAATTCACATTCAGAAGGCATAGGCGCAAAGTTTTAGAAATTATTGAGGATAAGGACTGGCTCACAATAATTGAGGCTTCCTTTAATACAATAAAAATCCAGTTATCCGATTTTCACTTTATCAAAATAGTTTTTTTTTTTTTAAAAGTAGGCACACATCCAGCACTTTCAACCAAAATATTCCAATTTATTTTCTGGTATATATTCGGGCCTTAAGGAAGAAGCCAACACAAGAAGCTAGTAAGTATGTCATCATATAGAAATTTACGTACTTTGTATACGTTACCGTTTAAGATCGAAATTAGAGAATGTCGACATTCTCCGGCGAATGTCGACACGTACCAAATACGTCGGTGAAAGACCGAATATTTGATTATATTCTTATATATTCGGACCATCGCCGGTGTATGTCGACAACCACAGATAAGCTCTGGTGGAGTCGAAACGAGAAGCCGACAAGACAAACAGAGAGGCTGTAATATGTTATGACAGTTCACGGAAAGCCTCGCCATAGTCAAACACAAGGCTCAATTGAAAATGCCAATTAGGATATACAGAATATGTTAACTGTATAGGTGAACGATGACAGATAAATAGTCAGGTGGTTTGCCCTTTGCGCAGTTTGCCAAGAACACAACATACCACGAAGAAATACGCCAAAGTTCTTATCAAGCCCTGTTTGTCGTTAAACCAGAAAGAGGCATAGCATCATCATCTTTGCCTGGCGAGCAAATCGCAAATATCGAAACCGAAGAACCGCTTGAAGAAATTGTTAATACTTTTGAAGAAAATTTGAGCAGTGACCATATCGAAAACCATATTCCAAAGGAAAATATTGAAGAGGAGCTTCAACCTACCACGTCCTCATACCAAGCTCTGACTGAACAACACCAGGTTATTTCTATAAAAAGAGTGAAGAGTAGCGACGAAAGAGAATCTTCTACTGCAAGCAAAGAAAATGTTACGAACCTCAAAAAGAAAATTTCCTCCTGCTCAAGTTGGTTATACCGTACGAATACAAGTCCCTCATGTTGACCGTTGTCATGCAGATGCCCGAATTACGTTGGCGTTTATTGTTGGAATAGAGACTCCGAATTTTTTTAAATTAGAAACAGAAGTGGTATCCTCAAACAGCTTTTCACCCGCAATCAGCTCGTAATTTGTATAAAAATGTTGCTTTCCACAGATGAGATTTCTTCTCAAAGAATGTAGCTGAGAGAAGCAGCTGCAACTAGTTCGAGAAGCGGAGGGCAAGGCTATACACGCTGTATTTTGTTTGTTTGTTTGGATTTTTTAGGGCATCTGGGGTATACTGCGCCAGCTGTATTTTCAAGGAAAAAAAAAGTATTCCACGACTATATGCAGATGTAAAAGCAAGGGACTCTTGTGTAATTCAAAGTGTTATAGCAGTTTAAGTTGTTATAATAAATAAGATTGTATAACGTTAATCACATAAAATCACAAGGCAGTTAATATCTGAATTAACAGATACGTATGCTTAGTGACGTTTTCACTGCCAATGCAGGAAATTAGCAATATGTGATTAAACATGCTTTTTGATAAATGTTGTAGTCGCTTTGCACCATTCACTAAAAATTAAAATTTTGAATTATCCGAAATTTCACTTATCCGAATCGGGTTAATTTCCTTTGTTTCGGAAAATATTGTAAAAAAAAAAGATTCTTGTATAATTACATATGAAAATTTATTAAAAAATTCTCATAGGTTATTAAGGGGGATATCTCAAACATTGATCAAAATTTTGGGAGTTCAGGCCCCACTGGCCCGTATAACTGTACGTTGTTTATGGGGAAAGAAATTTACTTAAATTTAGTTATTATGAAATATATCAACTTAGAAACAAATAAGAGTAATACACTCATAAATGCATAGAGCGAAAAATAACACTTTTCGAACGTGCTTAGAACACTTCATACAGAGCGCACAGTTGGGTGTCTAAATCGGGTTATAAATCGTGTATATGGTCTCACCTTGCTTGGCGCAGAATTACCCTTGCTGTCCTTGCGCCATAAAAATACAACCAATCAACCAAACCGGGTTAACGGCGCGCTTGGTGAATGGTTACCGCTGTCCTGACGTAGGCCTGTAGACGTAAACGAAAAGAAAAAAAAGGAAAACGAGGAAAGAGAGGGGAGGGCCGAAAGCGCAAAAGAAAGAAAGTGGGTAAATCTTCACATGACTGCAATACAAGCCGACATGTACTCAGACACGCAGTCAAATAACATTTAAACGATGTGTTGTGGTAAATTTTGACAAATGTTTTACAATTATTCAGCTTGAAGAAATATTCTTAAGACCTTATGGTTCTTGAATGAAAATTTGTGTTTTCGTTTATTCTTTCTTTCTCTTCTTTTCAAAACCTCGGAATAACAAAAACCAGAATGTCTTTAAAAAGCTGTTTACTTTAGATTTATCCTTCAAACTGTGGCATATAAACACGTTTATTCTCTTAAATATTCACCGACACATAGCGTTGGAAAATAAAAATATGAACGTAACATTTTATGAGGATTAAAAAGAAGTTTATTTAGACATTAACGTCTCACATTCGACCTTTATATATATTTCAAGTCATTCCCCAATGAAGCAAAATAATGACAGAATAATAACATAAGTGACAGAAAAAGGTGTTAATTTAATTTCCGGCGGCTGAGAAAAGTAACAGATATAGACTCGGACTGGCTCCCAAAGGGCCTAGTCCGGAAATTCAAAGGGGGGACTCCAGTTCCTGATCCTAAGACTAACCACATCATGGCATAACCAGGAGGAATACTGACATAGTGTCTTCCCTCGCCTCTCTAGACTGCACTAAAGAATAAACTTGTAACTTACTTGGAATTTCAGTTCATTTATGGCGAACTAAAGGGATACGTTGTGTATATACTATGTAATCACTACCTACATACACCTTTATTTTGATTTTTATTATCTTTCCTTGTTTTAATTCTAATTGAAAGGGGCTATAATCGAAATAATGGAGCAAAGCAGCAAATAATGCGTATGTATATTTTTATATTTACAGCAATTAAACGACTCAATAACTACGCAAAAGACTGAAATGTGTAAACTAATTATTTAAAGAAAAAATGAAATTTTGGTTAATTAAAACCAAAAAGTTAAGAATTTGAATTACATTGCATTTTCACATATTTAGACTTAAAAATCTCTTTAATTCAGAACTGCAAGATAAAGCCTCGATTATTTTCTCTTTATCAATAATTTCAAAAATATCATATCCTACACTAATTAAAAGAAAAGCTTCCAGCAAGTCCTGAATCAATAAGGAGCGTAATTTACTTTTCACTATATTTAGTTCAGAAAACGCTCGTTCACAGGTTACTTACGTGCATGGTAAAGTTAGGGCATATTTGTATGCAATGTAGAAGTTATTAAGAGCGCTTATGAGTGCAATCGTGTAGGATTTTAAATACACGACTTAAGCACATCTGGCATTTTGTGCAAGGGGTTTCATAGAAATGACCCCCAGATTCATTGTGGAGATCTTCAAATTCGTCATCATCATCCTTCTGAATAATATTCTGGGAACTAGCGTCTTCCGACACTTGACTATGAATACCCCGGCAGTGGGCATCTGTGGTTTTATGACTTTTGTAAAATTGAGCAAATCATAATAGTTCTTTGGCAACACTCTCTTAATCCAAATTCACTTTACTGTCGACATCTTTGAACGATGCCCCAGGAATTCCTTCTTCTTGTAAATCATTAAAGTGGTTTGGATCCAATAAGGCTGGAAGGGCCCATTGACACTATTTAATGCATAGTTTATAATTTCTTTATGGCGAGCCATAACCTGTGTATTTAGAAATTTTAGGATGTTCTCCTTTGTGGTAAAGAGATATGAATTATTGAAGGATTAGTTGTATTGGAAAGAAAGCGGCAAGAACGGTGGTCCAACAAGACGATCGCAACTCCCAGACTAGACGGATTTTATGATGAAGAGGACCAGTGAAAACCCAACATAACAAAGGAAAGCCATAAAATTGACAGTCGGTTTATAGGGGTTATAACTCCTCGTGGTTTTCGCTGTTTTAAATCCCGAGAAGAAGGAAGCTGTTAGGGACGTACTCAAGTCGGGCCGTGCTTGTTTGTGGTCAAGCATCAGATAGGTCGTAAGGAGGAGCCATAGTTGAGGGCGGTAATTGTGATTTGTCTAGAAATGTTGGTTGAGAAGTGATTGGTACGTTCTAGGTGATGGACAGATCGAAAAATGATTGGGAGCTGATGTAGGGAGAGAGAAAGAGAAAGGAGAGACGAAGTGGGGAGCAGGAGAGAAAAGGTTCGGAGAGCGGAGAGAAAGAGCGGGAAGAGAGTCGGGGATAATGACTCGTCGAGCGTAGAGTTGTGCCGGGGCCAAGTGGCTCGAAATTAGAAGTATAGTAAACCTCGACAGCGAGGTGTTAACAGAGTTGAAATACGACGTGAGAAAATTTGTGGAGCAGGAGGCGTTTCCGAAGCAAGAAGCCGAGCGAGTCCGAGCGTTGATTGTTTACGACTGGCGTCTCTGAAGCAAGAAGCCGAGCGAATTTGAGGGTTGATTGTTTACGACTGGCGTTTCTGAAGTAAGGAGCCAAGAAGATCTCAGCGCAGCTTGTTTACGACTGGCGTTTCCGAAGCAAGGAGCCGAGTGAGTCTGAGCGTTGATTGTGTACGACTGGCATTTACGGTGCAAGGAGTATCAGTGGCAGTGCGTTATACCATCAAACATACAATACCGAGACATTCCTGGAGCAGGCTTGTGGCGCAAAGACGAGTAGTCACCGTGGGACACCAAGCGTGAGTTTTTCCCCTTTTATTCTCGAATGAGGTTACAGGGTGCATAAGGTTAGGCTCGATTAAATGTTGTTTATATATACGGCCTAGAACGAGGGCTAGGCTAAGGAGGGAACATAGTTTAATGGTAGACACGCATTATCAGAATCAAACTGGAATAATTTATGCATATTGATGATTTACTAAGGTGAGCTATTGCTAGCTGTTTATCAAACAGCAGAGTTTACTCATCATATTAATCTTAAGCAACCTTGCTGTAAATCACAAAATTGGTAGTATACGATCGAATACAATCAGTCCATTTGATAGCCATTTCGCGCTATAAATATGAAATAGATTGTTGGCCATAATTTAATTGTTCTTTACGATCACAATTATGTATTTCCAGTGTTTTACATTTATTAAATTATTGTTTGTTTTACGAATGTTTCATGTTTAATTAAGACTGGTTCATTCATTTTTTTTTTTGCATTTCCAGCTAAACTTAAAATAAACGTTTACTTAAAAGCAATAAAGGTTTACGATATCTTTGTAATGTTCTACGCGGTACACTTCGGAAGTTATAAGGTCTTTTCCTCTTTCGTCGTTGATTTTCTCACCAGGAATTTTCTGCACAATCTTCTTCAATCTCCGCATCAATTACCATTTCAGTAAGCTGAGAATTAATGAACGCAGTAAACATTTAGCCTTTGAATATAACTGATGGAATGCGTCATCGTTATTCTTGGCGTTCAAGAACTATGTGAGTTTATCCACCAAATTCCATGCTCTCATATAGTCCAATGTTTTGTACTGAAGATAGCTTGCAACGGGAGTTGTTACGGCACATATGTCATTGAATACTATGGCTGTCATTATTGTTTCAAAGTTACACCATTTTTTTGACAAAGAGCGTGCAAGGCACTTTTCGTGAGGGTATTAAAGTGTTCGTCAGTTACCACAATATTTAGAAATCTAATAAGTAACAAAGATCTGCAGTCAGGATTTCTTGTTTCTTGGTCCTGGCTCATAGTAATAATAGCTGCTTCTATTACAACACTTAAAGCTTTTGCTTTACTCTACCATCCTGTAGCACCAGCCTTATGAAGCTTTTTCAATTTTTCTTGACCTTTATGAACTTCATTGGTGAAGTTGCTCCACGCATCTATTCGTTTGTGCGAGTCTGATAAGAATACTGCTGTAGAGTCTACCACACAAATTAAACCAAAGCGCATGAATTATTGTCCGTTGCATCAGTCATAACTAAGTTTAGAACATGTGCCATACAATGAGTGTACACAAGACGTTCGTTTTCTCTCTTTTGAGATGACTTTGAAGACCTTTATACTGAGCCTTTTTATTAGATGCACCGTCAAATGAGCAACTAACTATGTTGTGAATATAAATGCCGGCTGTGTTCAAGATATCAGAAACTTGGTTAAAGTTTGCTTCACCAGTTGTTTCACGAGAAACAACTAAACGTAGGAGTTTTTCATGCACCTGGCCATTTAAAGTGTAGCGAAGCATAATAGTCATTTGTTCCATCACTGATACATCTCTTGCTGAATCCACCATAATGCTGAAAATATCAGCGTCTTATATTTCTTAAGCCACGTGTTGCTGCATTATCCTACTAATGATATTTATCGATTTATTGATGAATGTTATGAACAGGAAAGTAGAGAGAGATCGACGTCCTTTGTTTGCAGCCTTCCCTTTTAATTGTTGGCGTTGTTTTCTCTGCTTGCTTAAAGCAGTGCATTTATTTGCATGTTCCTTCAGAACTGGATCATATTCAGAAACAAGTAATACTACAAGAAATTGTCGTGATTAACTTTACGATCATCAAGAGAATATGCAGATTCCTCCGTTCCTCTATAACCGATGTTCTGACGAGCAATAAAAATCACAATATCGATTAATCGCTTGATCACAGAATGCCGTACATGAACTTGTTTCTGTCTCATGTTTCTGGACGGCTGATCACATAGGGCGCCAACATCTTTGCCGATCTTTACAGTGGAAAGTGCATTTACAGAGTCCGTATGTGTTTGCGAAATTTCGTGCAGTTCAATCGATTTATAAATATTGCGGGATTTAATAACATCATACCCTGTAATAAATGAACTCACGATTTTCTCTTGGTTCGCAGCACATGAAGCAAATGCCATACACGTGGAGCGATATATTCTTTTATATTCATGACAGTACGATAGCCACTTCCTTTGAATCTTCTCTCTATTTGGAAGATTTCTGTAGTACACCCTATGATGATCGAATGGTAATTTATGACCTTCCGCAGGTGGTTGTATAGGATGATGTTTTAAAAACGCTGATTTTATCTGCAGATAATTCGTTGTTCGTCTAACAAATAAACTCAGAACCGTGACTCCATCTTCCCAAGTTTTCTCTGTGTCAGACTCAAAAACTTTTTTTTCCTCATCGGAAGAGGAGGAATCGCCGACAATAGTAGATGTATCGGCGTGATCTGTAATTACAAATAGTATTATATTTATTCAAATTCCAATGTACATGCACAGCCGGCAAAAGATTTATGAGATTGGTAGCCATTACAAATTACAATTTCGTACCGTAATGTCCATCTTAAATGTTACTTTATTATCTGCACCAGCTACCACAGCGATCTCCGCTTCAATAATTTAGAAACATTATCACCATGCTGTTTCAAAACAGCGATGCTGCCACATTTACACTGTTCGCGATCGATCCTATGAATCTTTTGCAGGCTGTACATCAAATATCGAAATCTGTGTATTACATTTTAACATTTTATTAGCTTCGTATTTCCACTATTCTGTTGAATTTTAACTGTTTTAATTTTTTTAATTAAAAAAATATGTTTTAAAAATAAATATAATTAATCAATATGTCATGTATAATAAATCAGGGTTGCCATCCCTGAACGTTACACAGTGGAGAAGTTAATAAAGGATAAACATTACTATAGTCCCTAACCTACCTGGACCTTACTGATGTGATGAACAGTTCACAAGCATGTGTTTTTTCCCACAACTGGAGATTCCTTGAAACTGATATAAAGCCAGTGGAACAACAAATAGAGGACCTGATTTACGATTCCTTAAAGTTTAAATAAAAGACTTCGGCCATCAACCGCGTTATAATAAACCCAAAATTCAAGAGGATTCTACGAAGTGACCAGACTTCTGCATAGACTCTTTAAATAACCTTTTAGATATTGTTGTTTTTCTTGTCTTTTTCAGCTTCGCAAATATTGTGCAGGTAAATTACGTGAATATGAATGTATACGTGAAATTTTGTAAAATGTAGTCACCAATAAAAATTATTCTCTGCCATCGTTTACATTTTGGGCTAATCATTTATATTTTTAATTAGTTACTAATGTCCACTACTATTTACCTTAATTAAATTCTTTACTTTTATTTATCTAATAATCTTTATTTTACTTTTTTTAATCTAATCAATTATTCTAGTATTTTGCTTATCTATCCTTTCGTCTATGGTTCGAGATTAGAAACCCTTTTCCTCCTTTCATTTATTCTACTTTTGGGTGGTCAAGGCGAAATCACCATTCATCATCAGGTCTCGCCAGCCAAGTTCACAACAACGAAGCTCCTAGAAGAGGACCATCCGAGAATGCGTTCCTTAAACGTCTGTGTAGTCTTTGTCTATATCAGAAATACCGACGTACTGCCTGACTATTGAAACCGATTCAAAAATATACTTCGGCGCCAGGTGTCTGGAAATGACACTGTGGCGAGAGGCAGTCTCAATTGTCCAAGTATACTCCAAGCCGTCCTAAGATGTTGCCGGTCATCTATCTCAAGGAATCTTGTAACTACCGCCGAAAGTTCTAGAATGACTACTAAAACCTTGGCGACCTGGCGCTACTGTACGTCCTGCAGCGACCCTGGTATCCGATCTGTAAGTTGTGCTACACATGAGGCAGTGGGTCCATCGCATCGGCTTGGCGGGACCCGGGCGCTATTTGGCGACTGAAAAGTCCTTTTACTAGATAGCCTTGTCACCAACCTCTTGGGATTTTTTTTTTTCACCCTGACCAGGATAACTTTTTCTAGCGGTGCACTATACTGAGTTAAGATGTGAGGACACAAAAAGTCCAGGGGCCTGGGACCCCCACTTTGTCATGGGCCACTCTATATGATAATTATGCCCTTTGCCTTCCTTTCTGTTTAATTTAATTAAAAAAACTCCTTGTGTCCTAGTTTAATTTTGTTAAGATATTTATTAATTTTACTTTAATTAATTGGCTCAGATGATAACTGCTCGTAGTTAGACCCGAAATAGGATGGTTAATCATGTTTCATTCATGGTAGCAAAACGATGTTTGGAATGAGTGGGGTGGTGAGCATGGGTAGTTGGTCAAATTCTTATTATTGTCGAATGCGGAAGGAATATGTAAATGATTGGTTGGGGAATCTGGTCCCCCCACTGTAATTTATGTATTCAGGGTATTAACCGTAGGTCTATCACCTGTAACTATTGTCCAGGAGAAACGTGGGGGCATGTTTCCCCAGAAAATGAATGTAATTAATCATATGTGTTTTATTTTATCAAATGCCAAAATCTCAAATGGCATCTTGGAATGATTCCTTTCAGTAGTTTTCTTTGCCTGTCAGTGTGCATGCTCGATATATATATATATATATCTAATTAAGTTCCAGCTTAAGGGCATAATTAAGTAGTTAATTAAGGCATTTACATCATTTTTGATCAGTGAGCATAGGTCCAAAGGATGGACTCATGTTCAGTGATTATTCGGGGCTCCCCCTGTCTTCCCTTTCCGAAATCCTGGGTTCTATGAATAGTTTTCCTTTCATGATTACTTTTAAACTAATTATAGAGGGACGAATATACTGTTATAAAACCCATCGCATTTCTTGCTCTCCGTAAAATAAAAAAAAAATTAAATTTAATAATATACCCCCAACACTTCTTTTCCATCGAAATCCTTTATTTTCCTACGCCTCTGTTGCTTGTTTGCTCTATCCTTCTCACTCTTTTTAGTAGATGATTCTTTTCTTTTTCTTGGCCCCCTTTACCATCATCCCAGGTTTATTCCTCGGATTTACTATATTTTCTCTCAGAAACTTATGAGTAAAATCATTCTAATTTGAATAAAAAAAATCGACTGTCAGAAATTATTTCTCTTTGTTATTATTTCCTCAAGAATTTCCCTGTTTTAAATAAGAGATAGTCTTTTTGACAAATATAACGAAAAGGAATATATTATGCATGACTGTACTCTGTAACTTAGCAGTCAAAGTATTGTAATAGAAGCCAGAAAATCGCTGGTCTAAGTGTAGCCCGAGTCATTCCCGTCTTACTATATTCGGAGACTTTTTTGTACTAACTTTAAAATTTCAAAATTTTTAGTAATAAATAATTTTAATGAGGAATCATTCATGAAAACACTACATAAAACATACGTAAAACAATTTGACTGACAACGTTTTTTAAAAATGTAGTTAAAATTTATTTAAAAATGAAACGTTTTCGGAAGATAATGGATCCTCCTTCTTCAGGATGATTGCAAACAACTTATGAGAAGTTGCCAGACGTTAAATGGGAAATTTACTATGGCTCATGTTACGGTTATCCAAAAACAGAGGTCTCCATATTGAACGAAGTACAGGAGGCGCTTCAAGGTCATTTACAATAAATTTCCTGTTAATGTAAATAAACAGCGATTCAAAAAAGTATTTTTAATCGTTGTTTATTTACAGTAACGGGCAGTCTGTTGTAAATGACATAGAAGCTCCACCTATACTTCGTTCGATAACGAGACCTCTGTTTTTGGATAACCATAATATGAGCCATAGTAATTTTTCCATTTAACACCTGGCAACTTCCCATAAGTTGTTTGCAATCATCCTCAAGAAGATGGGTCCATTATCCTCAGAAAACGTTTGATTTGAATAAATTTTAACTACATTTTCAGAAAACATTATCAGTCAAATTATTTTACTTAAATAATTTTAAATTTTGATGATATTGCAATAAGATAAAACTGTACAATAAACAAATTTTGCTAGATTGAGGCAACTGTTTTAGTCGGTGCTCAAATAGCCCACCCATTAAGATGTTCTGAAAACGAGGTCAAATTCTTTTGCCTTTAGGTTTTTAAAAATATAAAAGAAAGGCCATGAATTTAACCTAATAAATGTGGTGTGACGGAAGTTGGACCACAGAAGAAATCGACACGAATGAATCTACGAATTGAATTTTTACCCGAGAAGAAGGGATTCCTATACAATTATATTACCCTTTAAAACTTAGGGAACAGTCGTATTATGCCTGCAGGTTATTATTATGACTGTGAATTAGCAATTTACAAGATTATGTTATCTATGGATTTTGAAATATAATTATGAGATAGCTTATACGGCGCCCAGAGATAATTAGTAATATAAACATTACACACGCACAATTCTTAGTCGTGGTACTTGCGATGATTGAGAGATAAAAAGTGACACTATTGGGGAGATTTCATCACTTTCAAATGGAGAGTAATTTTGTCGAGGCCTTGTGCTTTAATGTCGTAATTGAGGTTTTCCAAACCTGACCCAATCCATCAACTGCTTTCGGCCTTATTTCGGTTTTTGCCACAATCATTTGACTTCGAGTGGCAAGTCTTATTACTAACTGTTTATCTAATTAGCTTTTCTCGACTCTTGTGTAGTATTGCGAGATCTGTAAATTATATATATTCCTTTTCAATAACCATTATATTAGCGTCATTATGCAGCAGCTCTTTATCGTATTAAATCCAAAAAACACCATGATACTTTGGCAGATTCGTTTTTCTGTTAGGTTCTAAATGTTCTATTGCATCAACATTTTATTACATGTATGTAATGCCCCTTAGGTATTCTACACTGAATCATAGCAGTTATCTATAGTTGTTTGCAATCTTGGAAATCACCTATATTCTAATATCATTCATTAAGTGAAGCCTATAGTTTATATCGCTTTTCGATTAAAAACAAATATATTGGCCTTTATTCCGAGATATTAGTTTTCGTTTGTGTTGTATTTATGCTAGAAATATGCAAAGAGTCAGTCATTTAAAGAGCTAGTCATTTAAAGAGTCAGTCCTTTAAAAGAGTCAGTCATTTAAAAGAATCAGTCATTTAAAAGAGCCAATGACTCAAAAGGGTTATGGCTCAGTAGTTCCTGCTAGACTTACCTCCACCTAACTAAATTTGATTTTATCGAGATAAGAAGACACTCAGAAAATTATTAATGACGCAGATGATATATAAATGCTTTGATTAATGAACCTTTATAATCTATTTAGATGTAAACCATTTCTTAACTGAGCTCTAAGTATCTGATGGAAAAATATAAATAATTTTACCTATACGTTGAATCATTTCTGGGTATAAACAAAATAAGAAAAGTTTGTAGCGAGGCTCGGATTCTCTTTCTTCATTTTGGAAACAGTTTTGTAAAATTTCGCATCAATTGAACCTCGTATAAATAATAATAATAATAATTTTAATGATGTAGGCAAATAATTTGTACTCATTTATAATACAGAACGAATATTTTGTAATTAAACTAAATTGTTGTATAATCATCACTGATAATTACCTACTCAGGAAATACTAGAATTTAGAATTATAACTTTAATGATAATCTGATCAGTTAACAAACAGTATAGACGTTTTTGTGAATTTTTTGTAGGGATTTTAATTTTTAATTTAAAAATATCATAAAAGCGTTGAGCGATTTTTATATTTATTAGTCAACTAAATATGATGTTTCTTCTATAAGTATAAAAACGATATTGACACGTAATTTTTATATTTTATTTAATTTTAGGTCAAAATTGGCCAGTGGTGGAACCGTGGAAGAGGAGTTCGGGATTTTTAGCCTCTCAAACACAATTTTGGTTAAAATAACGTTTCCATAAAGGACACTTTGATTTAATAACGCAAGTCTTGAGGATTTATTTCTTATTATTTTTAAGTATGCATTTGGTCCTTATTTGTATAAAATATCTCGTTAAAAACGATAGACTAATTAAAAATAAAATTGTGTAACCCATTTCTCAATTATTCATGAAAAAATGATTTTCTCCTTATTATTTAAAACGAATTACGAATTAGAGATAGTCAGGCAGTCTGGCCGGTTGTTATCTAGATCTTGAAATGTGTATCAGTGAGTTATCTGGATGTAGAGAACTATTTCAGTTATCTGAATGTAGAGAAGTATTTCAATTATCTGAATATAGATAAGTATCTCAGTTATCTGAATTTAGAGACGAATTTCGATTATCTGAATATAGAAAAGTATTTCAGTTATCTGAACGTTGGTAAGTGTTCCAGTGAGTTACCTAAATGTTGAAACGTGTGTCGATGTATTTATATAAATCGAACACTACGCAGATTAAATTAAACAACAATATTAATCAACGTTTATTGGCGTAGTGATACCAGCGCCGATGTTATGGCGTGATTAGATGGTGAAACGTTCGAAAGAAAATAAATATTTCTGCGTTCGGTGGGACCTGAACCCACGACCTTCCACTTGCCTGGTGGAGGCTCTACCATCTGAGCTACGAACGACAATATATAATCTCTTTACGAACGTACATAAAGACTTTACTAGAGGTAAGAGATTATATATTGTCCTTCGTAGCTCAGTGGGTAGAGCCTCCGCCCGGCAAGTGGAAGGTCGTGGGTTCAGGTCCCACCGAAGGCAGAAATATTTATTTTCTTTCGAACGTTTCACCATCTAATCACGCCATACCATCGGCGTTGGTATCACTACGCCAATAAACGTTGATTGATATTGTTGTTTAAGTGTGTCGATGTGTTATCTAGATAGAAAAGTGTGCCAATGAACTATCTGGACGATGAAAAGTATGCAAGTGAGTTATCTGTATGCCGGGGAATGTATCAGCGAGTTTCCTGGATGTTGATAAGTATGTAAGTGAATTATCTCGATCCCGGGGAATGGTCAGAGAGTTACCTGAATATTTAGGAGTGTGTATGAGAGAGATTTGCCTGAACATAGAGAAATCGGTGAAAGGTTGAAAAGGGTAAACTTCCAGAAGTAAATTTATTGCTTATCTCTAGTTTTTTCAAAACTCCTTTGAAAATAAGGGGGATTTTGAATATATGAAATGTCAGGAAATTAACAGGCAAGAGGCGTAATAGGAATTTTATAAAATTTTCTCCAACAATCGTCTCATAAAATATTAATAAAGAACGTGTATAATTGCGAAGGGGGTGCTCATTATGTATTAAGAAATGAAAAGAAAAGTAAAATCAATATCTATGCCATTGATATGCAGATAACATCATGTTCACAAGTTAGTAAGTCGACTATTCACAGAATATTACTGTGAAAAGACCATTATTCACTTAGGGTAATTCGTCCATACAAATTGATTCCCCCTAAATACGTTATCATATTTTTTATATTATTTATGTATCACGAATTATTATTTTTCTGGTAAATATGCCAACGTGTCATTCCAACGTGAATTCATCTATTTTACATCGTAAGGCTGCGATATGTGTCACCTGGGAATGGGATTGATCGCCCAACGTAACATCCAAATCACAATAAATTTGCAAAAGAGCGGAGTTAAGAGGAGTTTAGTTCCATCCCAAAAACCAGAAGACGGTGAATGTAAACCCTGAACCATCTGAGAGAAAAAAAAATAGTATTTAACTCACTAATTCTTAAACAAGGGACCGGATACCTATCTAAATCAGAAAGTTCAAGGTGCATATATCTAAAATACACATTTTGCATTCTCTCAGATTAGCGAAGCGTAAAGGGGACAGTCCCTGATCTATTAAAATATAATGCAAGAATTAATTAAAACATCGACATAGAAACAATTAAACAACCTTCAACGGCTCTCGTAATGATGACGCAAAGATAATTAAACATCGCTATAATTATCCCAGTGATTTCGAGGAACCACTCAAGCTTAGCAATCATGAAGCTGTTAAGAACAGACAGCGATAATCGTTCAGCCTCCTTTTGTCACGCTTTTCTGATTTTGTCTTATTTTTAAACCCGAATTATTGTTAAAGATTCCCACCATTCTGTTTCTCTCTCTCTCTATATATATATACAATTAGCTAATCGATTACAAAATGTTTGACATGTACGAATGATTTACATCAAGTAAAGCATTTAAAGTATTTCCTGTTACATATTTCTGGACAAGTTTCATTTCATTTTATGAAAAGTTACGTAACATTTCATTATATTTTGTTAAGTCTCATTATATTTCATTCCATTCCATTAAGAATCACATTAAGTTCCATTACATTTGGTTAAAAATCTCATGATGTTTTATTATATTTCATTAAAAGCCGCATGACATTTCATGAAAACATTTCTCAACGTTTCGTGCAAAGTCTCGTGACGTTTCATGATAAGTCTTATGATGTTTCATGGCCCCCTCATGTTTTTACAGTAATAGTATTTAGGCATTCTTATATCATACTGAAAGGATATTGGCGATTCAACGATGGGTTTGGAAGTACTGAGGGCGAGATTGGGATTGATTGTATATTTACCACATGGCAAAAATTTCGTGTTTTGTCTTTTGATTAACTTCTTAACTCTAAAATTGCAGTTATAATGTACAATCATTTAAAATTAAATTTGAATGCTGAAATTATTGACGCTATTCACGGTTCGGTTAGATACTCAAATATATATAATTATAATACCTTGCCTGTTTTTGCTTTGATTAATTACATGTATTGCCATATAAACTCTGCGAGTCCAATAGTTTGGAATATTCTTCTATATGAAAATACATCGACCAATAATCTTAATTTATTTAAAAGTAATTAAAGATCCACTTTTTGAATCCTTGTTGGGAAAACAGAATTTTTTTATTGCGTTGTTCTTCTTTTGAAAATGTCGATAGATTTTTTGGAGGAATTGTACTTATTGATGGCAATTTTTATGCTCATTTGTATTCATGTTTGATATATTTTATATTGTTTTCTATGGAGCTCACTTAGGAAAATGGATTCTGAAAATTTTGTTTAGTGTTATCCGGATTCGCGGGATGCTGAAAATCGTACTTAGAAAATTATACTCAGTTATATAAATTGAATTGCTGTTATGATTGTGTCTCTTGTGTTTTTATTTCATTTTGTAAATTTATGTAAAAATGTAAATGTATACGGCTCACTTATGGGCTGTTTCCAGGTAAAATGGGTGGTCGTTGTTAGAATATGTACTTTCAAGGTCAACTGCGATATCCCCTCTCTGTATAGTGGACTCTTTCTTCCGGTTTGTTGTTCATGTGACATATGAGCAACGCCATGATGCTGGTTCTGGCGGTCGCCTTCCTCATGTACGCTGCTTCTATGGTTTTATGTGTAACCAAAAAGCTTTCTGTAATCTGTGTTGTAATTAAAAATGTTTTAGTGTATGCTTCTACTCTGCTTCATGGAATTACAATAGGTTATGAGTCGCCAACTCGATTCAGCTGCGCAGACTGATGCAAAATAAAGGATAAGCCACACCCAACGAGAAGCGAACTCTCAGAGACGATTACAAAATGGCGACTTACGGAGGAATGAGGATAGAAACGCTAAATAAGGACAACTACGAAACGTGGAAACTACTACGGAACGTGATAAATGGACTGCGATGGACGAAAAAGCTAAAGCGGAGCTAATTTTATGTATATCACCAGCGAAACTAAAGCAAATTAAGAATTGCGAATCGTCGAGAGACGTTTGGATTAAACTTGAAGAAATTTTCCAGTAGGAGGATTCGCCAGAAAGGCGTCACTACTGAAGTCTCTGATTCAGCACAAAATGCCGGACTCTTCCAGTGCCGACATTCGAGACCATTTACGAAAGTTTTTTGACATTGTGGACAGATTTTCCGAAATGGATATTAAAATCGACGAGGACCTATTGACTATTACATTGCTCTAGAGTCTTCCATCGAATTTTGAAAATTTCAGATGTGAAATCGAATCCAGGAACAATTTACGAAAGCGGGACGTACTGTTGATTAAAATCATTGAAGGGAGCGAAGCGCGCCGCCTTGACACCCAACATGGCGATCTGGGAGCGTATGCGGCTATACATCTTAGAAAGAAAACGTGGACTAATAAATCTGGAAAAGCATCTAAAAGTGTTACCGAATATTCGAGTAATAATTCAAAGATAAAGTGTTTCATATGCAGGCGGCTGGGACACAAGGTAGATCAGTATGACAATCAAAGAAAAGAAAATTTTCGGCAGAAACAGGAGCACGCTGGACTATTGACGTATATGGACCCTGAACAAAAAGTGACAATGCTTTTCTTACGCCAAACAAAGAAACCTGAACGCTCTGGTGTCTTGACAGCGGGTGTACCAGACATTTGTGCAGAGATGAATCAAAATTTGAGGCCATTTGTGATACCAACGTAACGCAGGTAAATTTAGCCAACGAATTGTCAACCGAAGTTACTGGATCGGGAAAGGCGATTATTCCAGCAGAAGTCAACAATCAAATACAATATGTTGACGTACACGACGCTTTTCTGGTTCCCGGATTGTGAACGAATTAGTTGTCAGTGGCAAAGTTATGTGACAGGGGTTATACTGTTATATTTGGAAAGAATGTTGTTACCATTAAAAATCCCAAGACCAAGATGGAACTGACTGCTGATAGAAAGTACAGTCCTCATTATTTACGTGGAACAAACGTTGAGAGTGCGTCTCATACCAGTGAATCTTTGGATAGTGGTAAAAATAAGATGGCCAACGTTTTTAAGTGGCATTACAGAATGGGACACTTAAATATAGTTGATCTTATGAGTGCAACGAGATCGGGGAAATATTCGTGGCTTAAATATGTTACAATCTCCAAAGGAATTTAATTGTGATATTTGCACGATTAACAAGTTAACCCGAGCGCCTTTCCGAAGCGATCCGAGCGAATTTCTAAAATATTCGATGTTGTTCATTGTGATCTTTGTGGTCCAAAGAAAGTCCCATCTTTGAGTGAGTCTTACTATTTTATCGTATATATCGATGATTATTCGCGTTACTGTACAATTAAATTTATAATATATAAGAAGTAGGCGCTTGACGCATTTAAGGAAGTTAAGGCTTTATGGGAAAATCATAAATCTACTAAAATAAAGGCCTTCATGAGTGATAATGGGGGAGAGTTTATTAACGCTGAATTTTAAAATTTTTTGAAGGTTAATGGGATTGAGCATCGTTTATCCACCCCATATTGTCCTGAACAAAATGGTATTTCAGAACGGAAAAATAGAAATTTGATGGAAACAGCGAGATGTCTTTTGTCTCAATGAAAATTACCTTTAAATTTTTGGGCTAAAGAGATAAATACTGCAAATTACATAAGGAATCGATGCCCAACAAAAACTCTTAACGGAAAAATCCCGTGTTAGTTATGGAATAATGTCGTCCCAAATGTTAGCTATTTTAAAACTTTTGGATGTAAAGCATATTGTTTGAATAACCGACCTAATCACAAATTTTCCCCTCAATCAAAACAAGTTATATTTGTTGGTAATTCTGAAAATACGAAGGCTTTCCGAATCTATTTTCCCGATGAAAAACGTTTTCAATTTTCACGAAGTGTTAAATTCTTTAAAAGTGATAATGCTAGCGAAAATCGTACCCCATATAAGCTCGATTTGTTAGAAAACGAATCTACGTTACCAGTTATTGAAAAGCCCGTCTCTTTCGAGCAGAAAGTGCCTACGGAATGCATTTCCGGTTATGAGAGCGTTGACCTTCGGAATGCTCCGACTGATAAAGACAGCGCACAGAAGTTAGTTTTCCCCGTGTTTTCATCGGACAGAAATGTACAGTATCTTCCAAACAGAGACGTGATAAGGGAAGTTGGAAATGAAACTAAAGGTAATTCTTACTTAATTGATGAAACACACAATGTTTATTGTTACAATGCAGAAGTACGAATTAAAGACGCTATTAATTAAATTGATGCTTCTGAATGGTACATTGCTTTAGTAAGCGAAATCAAAAGCGTAATTCGGAATGATACGTTCGATATTGTAAACGGACCAGAGAATAGAAAGTGTATTGGAAGTAGGTTTCTTCTCACAAATAAATATATTTCAAAAGGAGAACTCATGAAATGTAAGGCGAGATTCATAGCAAGAGGTTGTGACCAGAGGTATAACGTGGACAATAATGATACCTTTGCCCCTGTCGCCAGGTCAGGGTCGATTCGTCTAATGCTCTAGAAGCTAAACTAGGAATTGAAACCCATCAATTTGACATAGCTATGAGTTATTTAAATGGAAAATTAGAGGAAGATGCCTTTCTGGAGTATCCAGATTATTTTAAGGAAATTCGTGGAAAACTAATCGAGACTGAAAAGCCTGATACGATTATTCACAAAAACGTCAAATCATGTAAATTTGTTAATAAGGTGATAGGTACTTTTCTTAAAGAAATCACTTTATGGGTAAACAGGCAGGTAGATGCTG
>QLNU02015270.1:7572501-7591653 GCA_006491805.2 Dysdera silvatica | reverse complement strand
GGTTTGATATATCCTGCTACTTCCACCCGGCCAGATATTGCAAATGCTGTAAGTAAATTGAGTCAGTTCTTGAATTGCCATGATAATACCCATTGGACAGCTGCAAAACGTGCGTTACGTTACCTTAAGAAAACATTTAATTATGGACTGATATTCAGACCCACTTGTAATCAACTCTTTGGTTATACCGATGCCGATTGAGCTAATTGTTCTGATGATAGTAAATCCTATACTGGATATTGCTTTATTTTAAGCGGTAGTACTGTTGCTCTATCTTCTATAGAGGCCGTATACATGGCTCTGTCAGATGGCACTAAAGAAGCCATTTATCTTAGTAATTTACTTAACGAATTATGAGACTCCAAACTTGATAAAATCCAAATGTTTAGTGACAACATTGGAGCACTAAAATTGTCTGAAAACCTTGGTTTTCACAAATGCACTAAGCATGTAGATATTAGACATAATTTTGTAAGAGATGCCTTGAAAAACGAACTAATTAATTTGAGTTTCGTTTCGTTAATAAAATGGGTGCAGATATTTTGAAAAAGGCATTGTTATCTTGTAAACATTATCAATATATGAAAATGTTAGAAGTTGAAGATACTGAATTGTATTTCAGGTAAATTGGGTCGACATTATGGCGGGGGGGAGGGTGTTAGAATATGTATGTTCCCGTATCTGTGTTCAATGTCAACTGCGATTTCCCCCCTCCCCTATCTGTATAGTGGACTCTTCCTTCCGGTTTGTTGATCATGTGACGTGTAAGCGACCCCATGATGCTGGGTCTGGCGGTCGTTTTTCTCGTGTACGCAGCTTCTATGATTTTATGTGTAACCAAAGAGCTTTCTGTAATATGTGTTGTAATTAAAAATGTTTTAGTGTGTGCTTCTGCTCTGCTTCATGGAATTAAGATAGTCCTAATTTGTCAGATTGATTTTCAGCTTTTTTCTCGAATACCCTTCAAGTGACCAATTATATTTAAATTTGATGAATTTGGCTCTGTATATGTATTGATAAAGGTATATAATAATAAAAATAATGGCAAAGTAATAGAAATGACACATTGAAAAAGGATATAACGTAAATGTAAAAAGAAGAAACATATACTAATATTCCGTATGTGTCAAATTCATGCATGACAAGTATTCGTGTATTGAGCAATTAACTATCGACTATACCGAGAAAGAACTATACAGTGAAAAATAGAACATATAGCAAAAGAAGAGCAAGATCAAGATATCAATCAAACCTTTATTGTCATTGAAAATTATCTCTCGAAGTTGAATTTAGAGAATTTTTTTTGAAAGGTTAAACAACTAGTGTTAGAGTCAATTTCTCCTAACGGTGATTTTACTTTTAACTTAGCATATAAAAGTTTACTAACTGTTACAAATTAACTTATCTATCGGGAAATCAAGTAGCTGAGTGTTGTTCAACATTGACAAACAATATACGAGATCGTGAGCAGGTGTTTATTATTCTTTAGAAGTTATAACAGTAGTAATAACATCCAAGCCAAAGCTATCCATCCTTTCGAGCGAATGTCTGTACTGGAATTAATCAACAAGTCAAAATCACATGGCAAACTCCGGAACTGCTTAAGAACCATCCACTTGTAGAAGACCACACCGGGGCATTGTTACTACAAATATATTAAACAAATTAACCAAACAAATGGCGTAATATCTAACTAGCAATTTAGGTTAATTACAGCAATATTAGACCATAACAATAACCTGCACTTGGTATCCAGCAGCTGACGTCTCGGGCTCTTCTACACAGGTCCTTCTAAGCGCTTGGACTCAATACCTGGTTTAACCAACAAG
The DNA here is from genome assembly GCA_006491805.2 of Dysdera silvatica. Classification (NCBI taxonomy): domain Eukaryota; kingdom Metazoa; phylum Arthropoda; class Arachnida; order Araneae; family Dysderidae; genus Dysdera; species Dysdera silvatica. The sequence continues at coordinate 7,589,824 of QLNU02015270.1, read as the reverse complement.
TCCTATTAAACCAATAAACTAGTTCTCCATAATTGACGGCTTCACTTCCAAGTTACTCTCGTTCCTTATTAACAAGTCCCGAAATGTCCTAACTGGCTAACTAAAGTCTACGTTAAATAAACTATTAAGTACAGTTTCACACCGGTTAGTTTTAACTAAAAATATAACAAAAGTTATATCACCCTTTCTGGCAGTCCGTTGAATCAGTCTCTTCATTGCAATGTAAACAGTTCTAAATCCTTATGACGCAAGGTATACAGTTGTCGAACACGTTTCTTTAATCCGCAGACTGGTAACGCTAATTACTCTGCTTCCACTAGGCATTTACTACTCCAGCACTAGTATTTAGCGAATAACTTACGACTCCGACTCCAGTCCTTGCTCCGTAAGCACTCGACTGTTCTCCTCAACGTAGCCAGGGTTGAACAAGCAAACGTATAACTTAATTAAAAAAGGTAAGCCTACGCTTACCAAGCGAAAAGCCAGGATTATAACGCAAGCATTGCGTCCTATTGAAAAGCCCCTACAATATCACCACAGTGGATGTTAAATACTTTACTCTCATTTACAAATCATACACAAGAACGGAGGCCGGACCAACGTCATCCCGTCTCCGGCGCCCCCTTACGGTAACAGTAACAACCCAGTTGGTTTTGATTCTGACTTTACAAATATACTAGTATCTCCAGGCCGTTACAAGGTAAAATGAACTTAAAATTAAATACACATTAAAATATTTTTATCAAATAAATAAATATTAATAATAAATAAATATTTTATCATTTTTCAAAGTGGATTGTAGTTGAAAGAAATAAAAATGAAAAATGTGAAAATTTTGAAGGAAAATTATTTTCCGAAAAACAAAACGAAAACATCTATTTTTAATAATGTATGAAGTTTTCTTGTAAATTACGATTAATAATTGTGATATTGACTGCATAAGATGAAGAAATATAAGCGAAAATAATTATTAAAAGTAGAAGAATAATTATCATTATTGTTCTTTTTATTCTATGAATAATTATTATTGATCTTCTTTCTTTCTGTCTTCCTCTTTCCCTCGCTCGCCCTCCTCCTCCCTCTCTCTCTTTCTTTCTTTCTCCTGATTTTATAGTTCTTAAGGGACCTGCGGTTCTTCAATGACTCTCATCGTCTTTTTTCTGGATGAAAATAATTAGTCGTATTAATTATAAAATTATGATGTGATATTTCATGATGTAATATGCGTATATAATGCTATTATTAATTATAATATTATATATGCATTCTAAGCAATAAGTTGTTTGTTCTGTCTTTGCTTGAGAAGGTTGATTTAAGTGAGGGATAAAAATACTGTTATTGGTTACACATGAGAGCCTAACAGGGCTAATGTAAAATTACAATTTTTTTTATAATAAAAATTGAAAAATGAGAGAAGAGAGAGTATTGATCTTGCTCACTTAAAGGCTTTGAAAAGTACATCAAGACTCTTTGGATGATTAAATGTTATGGTTAACACCATAATATCGGGAAAAAAAATTGAATTGACAGAATAAAAATGTAATGCTGCCACAGTTCTCTATATTAAGAGCGAAAATTTACAAGCAATAGTTAATTCACTCTCATAAAGTTTCGCACAATGAGTGATGGTTGTTCATAGATTATATTAATGTGCTATATTTGTTCTTATCGATGTTGTTGGACACATACCATTGCATAAGCTTCCAGTAAAAGCGAGCGAAATTGTGTCTATAAAAATAGACACACAGATAATAGGATTGTGTAGAACAATAGGACATGCAACTAGCATTCGCCAAAGTCCAATTTGCCGTATATTCTTTAGATTGTCAAGACAATAGACGTTCCGTAAATCCTTCAATTACTTATTCATAATTATCAAAGGACTATAGAATGGTAATGGATGAAATGACGGCATATTTTGTTTCTAGTACCCATTGTGCGCTATCAGGTCCTTCCATCAGTAGAACATCAGTGCAAGTTATAACTGACATGGGAAACGACAGATGACATTGACCTAGCAAATGGCAGTGTCATGTCTAATAACATTGAACGCAAATAAACAAGATAACTTGTTCCAAAAGGTAATTTAAATGGTTTATCGAGCGACATATATATATGATGAATTCGGTTTCTGTGTCATAGCATTAATTCTGATAGAAAGAAAGCATAGTAGAAATGACGAGAAATTTATGACAGTGTTAGTAAAAAACCTGAAGTGAAAATGAAGATAATGTCAGTAAGAACGTATAGTGGAAATGGTGAGAAATTTACTGCTCGACACTGCTCGTTTGAACGTGGTGTAAAAATGACGAGAAATTGACAATAATGTCAATAAGAAAGCAAAGAGATAGTGATGAGAAATTACTGATACTGCTCGTTTCAACGTGGTGTAAAAATGACGAGAAGGTGATGACATTGGTACTCAAATTGAAAATGGTCGTGATTCAAAGTAGCTTCTATATTTACTGCAAGATCAAGTTCAAAAATTTTTTAAATTTTCTATTATAATTCAATTTAAATCCGCTAAAAGTTAGCTAAAATTAAAGCTAACTGAACCGACAACCAAATCCTATATAATCTCCTCAATTATTATAATTACATATAAAAATGAATTCATTCGCTAATCTCATGTCCCTGCAACTGCCAATTCACAACTATGATACTAGAAATACTAACAACGTGTTAATACCTACTCCCTTGAGAATTAGTCTTGGAATAGCACGAATTAATTTGTGGCACTGGTCCTAATTGTATTTCATAGGGCACTCTTAACGCATTCGGAGAACCTAGGCTAAATCATTTTCAGGGTCCCTTTTATACTAATTTTTAAATTAACAAATTTTTGCAATGAGATAAATATAATACAGTAAAACCTCACTAAGGCGACCACTGAAGTTTCAGGGAAAAAGCGGTAGCTCAGAAAGATGGTCTCTAAATGGAGGTAAATTTAGCACTGTGTCTACGGGGGAGGAATAAAATCTGTTTCCAGACAAAATGGTTGTTAAGGGAGGTTTTACTGTATATAATTACCAAACTTTTACAATTTTAGGTAAATGTTTTTCTTGGCGCAGTATAGCCCAGATGCTCTTGCGCCATAAAAAAGCCAAACAAACAAACAAACAAATGTTTTCCAATCCTTCATTTCGTGGTCATCAAAAGCACACGCATTTTCATTTTCTCATACAATTTCAAGCATAATTCCATGCACCACTCCATATACCAATGCACCATTTCTGTGCATTTTATACTTTAAAATGAAGTTTCGTGAACCGAATCCTAATTCATTAGATAGAAATAAGGATGCAATTTGCAACGACTCAGTTTACGACCAGATATTTTAGTATATAATTGGATCTTACGAGATGGTGATCCTCTATCTTCATATTTTTCGTTGTTTTTTAACTCACCTCTAAACGCTACAAAACTAACAGTTTTTGCGCTATTGACAACATAAAAAATTTTAAAATGAGGAAAATTATTTTCAAGGAATCAAAATGATTGGTTCAGCAGTTTTCGACATCCAAGTACAGGCTACATTTACGCGTGTGTCCATTACATTATATTCTGATACCCGAGGCATGCACATATCTCATTGAATTCGGAATTCCGGCTCCACGTCTGTGAGGATAGGAGTCAGTGTGTGGTAGTGTCACACACGGGCCTACTTTCCTTCAAAAACCTTGGAAATGTTTCCTGCCAATTGTGTTTAAACATGTTGATCCAATGTATGTAAATTATTATGCAACATATTTCCTTGTAAATTCGTATTTGACAAAGCAGAATTTCATTTTAAAAACATTATATCCGTTTATAATTTGGAAAAACATGGTTTTAAGAAATCGTTCCTGTGAAGTTGAGACAATTATTTCCCATGAATATTCTCACTTGGTTGTAGCGACCTCGATTTCAGTGACAGTTCGGGTTTTCTTCAAAATTGTTTTCCTCTTGAGTGTTCCCATAGCAATAGCGTTATTTTGTCTCAGTTATGACGCCGTAAAATTTAAAAAGACTCTGATATGATGTCAAAATGATTCATCATTGCACATTCGAGTTGGGATGGATGAGAGGGGCGGGTAGCGTGGGCTGCAATCCGGGGATTCGGATGATGTCTAGTGGCTCGGGGTGGCTAGGACCTATACTGTGATGGATCCGGTCCCCCCCTGCTAATCAGAAGGTTAAACAAATTGTTCTCTAAATCCAGATTAATAAGATTTTGTGCACTTTTAGTGTACTGTTTTTTAAGTATTCATCATTAGCCTGTCACGATTACTGAAAAAAAAAAATAGTAGCTTACATTCGTCTCTTTTTTTCAACAGTAATCTTGTAAAATAATTAAGTAATAAGTAAGTACAAAAAAAAAGCGTTCTTATTTCCTACTTTTTGTTCATTCCGGGGTTCAACCCCCTCCCCCAAAAAGAAAAAATATCTTTGCCTCAGCCGGAGGTATAGAGGTTTCTAGGCGGTGTTCCCTAGGCGGTCGCCCACCGCCTAGGGAAGGGATAGGGGGGTCCGTCGAAGTGAGCCTGGGGTCCTATGTCGGTTCTCGGTGCCCTGACTCTAGTATATAAGGTTATTTACCTTGTAATATACAAAGTCATTTGCTTTTAATATATAAGGTATAAGGTCATTTATTCTAATATTTAAGGTCATTTATTCTAATATTTAAGGTCATTTATTCTAATATATAAGGTTATTTACTTCGTCATTTTACTCGTTATTTCGATGTTATCCCCTGTTTTTCAGACCTCCCTTCTTGCAACTATTTTTACAACTTTCTCAACATAATTTGTCATTAACGCCGGATGTCATAAACTTTTCTTTCTGCTCAATCACTTTGAATACCTTGGTAAAACCTTTCTTCTCCACTGTCATGGCTAACATCGGCATATTTAAAATGCCGATTGTGTCCGCATATCCGGACTGGATAGTTTCGGCAATAATTGTGGTCGGCAAAACGCTTCACAACTATTTGATCAAAATTCGCGTTTATATGCCAGAATAATTCAATCAATTTCTTTCATTTTTTATTAAAGTTAAATTAATTTTATGTAGTTTTATATTTTCCCAATTTCTTTACGTCTGTTCTGATCTGATAATTCTCTGTGCAGAAAATTTTCGGCTATTGATGATATTTCCAGCAGCGTTTTCAAAAAAAAAATTGCAACTGCCTCGTGACAGTTTAGTATACGCTGGAATAAGACAGTCATCGCGCAGCACCATTCCCATTTTTATATTAAAGGAAATATTGTTTGTGAAATAATACGCGATAAATAACACTTTTTGTGGTTCGCACAAGTATGATAATAAAAAACAAAAATTTAAAAGATGCATTAAAAATATCTACAGAAGAGATTTTAAAGTACAAAAAATGGTTTAATATAAACCAGATGATGGTAAATAAATAATACTAAAATAATTCTATTTACGAATAAAAAGTTGATATTTATGTAAGAAATATAAAGGTTGAGATCGAAAGAAAAGAAATTGAGGTTGTTGAAAAAATGGATTTCCTAGGAAGAACTCTAACTAATAAATGCAATTGAAACAAACATATAAATTAAATAAGTAAAAAATGAGCAAAGGAGTTGGAGTATCAAATCGATTTCGAGATAATTTGAAAAAAAGAACACAAAGTGAATTATATAACTCACTAATACATAGTAATAGGATTTATGATTTATTGCAAGAGCATATGGGATACTTTAGGAAAATCGAATATGCAACTACTGAATAATCAACAATAAAAGGCAATAAAGTTACTAAATAATCATCAAAATTGGAAAGCATTTGCAACAAAACATAAAATCTTATCAATAAATAAAATTCATGCCTACTGTGTACTGAATAGGATATTCGAGAGCATAAAGAAAAATAAACATACTGGAATAATTCAATCCAATCGAAATAAAGAACATAAGCAACATCAAACTATTTAAAAAAGATTAAGGGGAAAATTAGTAGCCGATGATATAAATATTGGGGAACGTGATTAAATAAATGTCGTCTAGCAGACAAATTCTCCAAATGGTCATGAGTTTGTTATACGTTCTCAGTATTTACTTGTGAGCTACTCCAGACGGTAATCCATGGCGAATTGACTATACACACATGTAAAACATGCGTACGTACGTCAATACATACATACATACATACACATGCATGCATGCATACATGCGCACGCACACACACACATACATGCATACATATATACATACATACATACATAGATACATACATACATACATACATACATACATACATACATACATACATACATACATACATACATACATACATACATACATACATACATACATACATACATAGATACATACATACATACATACATACATACATACATACATACATACATACATACATACATACATACATACATACATACATACATACATACATACATACAGACATACATACATACATACATACATACATACATACATACATACATACATACATACATACATACATACATACATACATACATACATACATACATACATACAATAAATACATACATACATACATACATACATACATACATACATACATACATACATACATACATATTACATACATACATACATACATACATACACATGCATGCATGCATACATGCGCACGCACACACACACATACATGCATACATATATACATACGTGTGTGTGTGTGTGGTTGAAAAAAGGTAACATCCTGTAAAAATTTAGGAAAAAACAACAAAAAACGCAAATTTTTATTTTCGGGTAAGCCCAAAATTTATATCAAAGGATTTTTATTCAACTCCTAACCTCAAGGCCCCCAACTTTGAATTTTCAAATGGCACCATACATCCCTATCTTGTAATGTATCATTTTAAAAAGCGTAAAAAATATTTCTGCGAAAAAAATTAAATTGGTTCAGGCATTCGGGAGAAAGTACTAAAAATAAAATAGTACTTTTGTGTTATTCGCATTGATATCGCGATAGAAATAACGAACTTGTATCACTGAGTATGACCAACACACAAAGGAAAGTTGATTTTCTGCGCAGACGGCGCGCAAATCAGCCTATTCAATCAAAGGATAAGTCAAAGCGGGCTCTCTCTCTCTCTCTCTAGTATTGTTTGAAAGGGTCTAAATAATGATTTTATTTTAGCCCTTTCTCCCGAGTGCATGAAGATATTTAATTTTTTTTTCGCAGAAATATTCTATTTCTTGCGATGTTTAAAATGATATATCATAAGATAGGGGTGCCAGTTGAAAATTAAAAGTTGGGGCCTAGGGGTCGGGGAGTTTGATAAAAAAATTCTTTGATATTAATTTTGGGCTTCCCCAGAAATAAAAATTGATATTTTTTTTTCAAATTTCTACTCAATTCTTATCAAGAGTGATACAGTGTTATCTATTCAACTGAACCCACAGTATGAGAAAAATTATATAAAAATCAAAAAATTGTTTCAGAAATATATATGCTTGTATGTAAACTGTAACCCATAGCCGTTAGAAGTAAATAAAACTATTATTATATATCTGAAAAGGCTTAAAAAGTTATAAACCGGAGCGAAAGCGATATAACACAATCATTCCTTCATATAACAACGTTACTTAAAACATCTTTCGATATGTTCACTTTTAATCTGTGCCTGTAATTTTTTTTTAAATTAATTACCTAATCAGAGTAAATGTGACGATGTACTACATAAAACACAATAAATATCAATATCAGTATTGTCGAGCGTAGTTTTTTTTTTATGTTGGTTGAGTGCATTAACGCGTTTCACACAGGCTTGAAGTTGATTTCAATTGCTTCTTGACAAAGGACGCCGACATCTACCTAAAACGCGTCCAAACGTTCTATAACATTATTAATAATATTTAACAGTTACTCAATGCTTGGGAATTTGTTTCTATTTTATAATGCTCCAAGATTAATTTTTGTGAAAACAAGCAGAAAGCAAACTAATTGATTACTTAGTTATTTGAAAAAGAAAACAGGATATAATTATAAGAATTACGCACACTGGTTTGCATATGATATGCCCCAAGATTGCTTTTACGGGTCATTCCAGGTCTGGGCTCAAGTGAGTTAACACGACCTCTGGACAACGATGCAGTTATATATATATCCAGGATTACCGAGAGTGAAGGAGTTAGATAGCCAAGGAGGCCCAGGGCTTCAAGGACTATAACACCGAAAGCAGCAGCTTCGCGAGTCAAATCTGTGCGCAGCAGCTTACTGTGGTTAAATCTTGCGCAGCAGCTACTGCGAGTCAAATCTAGTGCAGCAGCTTACCGTGAGCTAAATCTGGTGCATCAGTTTACAATCAGTCAAACGTAGCGCGGTAGACGATGGTCGTAACCAGCGCGTACTATAAGGCCGGGGGGGGATTATGTGAATTACGTCGCCAATATTTGTCGATTTCTCATCAACATTTGTCCTAGATGACAGCTATTATATACAGTGGGATCTGATAAAGTGACCACCTTGGTAAATCAACCACCTGAATAAAGCGACGAGTTTTATAAGAGAGACCAGGTAACCATATCTATACCAAAGTCCATTTACCAAAGTACCATCCAGTCCCAAAGGTGGTCACTTTAAGAAGGTTTCACTGTATTTCCAAGTGAAGGTAATACTCAGTAGGACCTGTCTATTTCTAATCTCGTGAAAACGAGATGTAAATAGGGTTTCCTATCTACAATATGTACAAGTTTAATTGAAGTTATTATATTAATAAGTGATAGCAAATTTAGGTGGAAATAAGACGTTTTTGAATGTTTTAAGAAAAATAGTCTGTTAACGGTTTCTGATGCCTGATTTTCTTTGACTGGACGATTTTTTAATGTTACCAATTGCTTCTAGAATCCGTCCAAACTAATATCTGTCTGAGATTCAAGCAAAGTTCTTAATAATTCAAGAGCCTTCGACGCTTTATTTGTCGTAACTTTAGGAGAATATGTCTGCTGTTCTATTTTATCGTCATCAGATATTCCTCACCGGTTATTTATGATTTCTGCATCTCTTAATATGTCGCTTGGAGATCATGCATGCCCATGAAAGCTTCGAATGAAATGTCTAGATGAATTATTTTCATGACGATCATCCAGTTTTCCGAATTTGTTCCATTGGTTTTTACCTCATGCTTCAAGTCAATGATTTTGTAACAATTAGTGATTAATAGATTAGTCCTTAATTCGCGTTACGAAGGTTTTCAAAGAAAACTATGCGAGATAAATATGAAAATACACATTGAATTTAGGCTGACAATGCAGAAAATTATACACAATATTTTAGATATACGTATAGGCTTTCGAAATAAATAGGCTCGAGATTCAGGTTCTAGTGTAAATGCATATATAACATATGCTCTAATCCACTGATTCCCAAGCTTTTTCAAGCCGCGACCCACTTTTATAGTAACCAAGTAATCCGCGACCCCCTTTTATAGTAACCAAAAGATCTGCGACCCCTCTGTCCGCCGCCGACACATTTGTATAATAAAAGCATTTTTAACAAAGTAAAGAAAACACATTAAATATAAAATTATATATATACTAATGTATATTATAGATATAAAGTTAACAACCATTAGTAAAATATTGCAATGTGTGTAGCCATGTTGAAATATAAAAGCGTTGGAAACATTTGGTATGAAATTCCTTATAAAAATAATTGCAACTAAAAATAGTTGTGGCGACCCCCAGAAACCCATTCGCGGCTCCCCTTGACGGTCGCGACCCCCAGCTTGGGAACCACTGCTCTAATCAATACATGCTAGTAAGATGAATCGAATCTGATACCAACTGAAACCTGACATAAAATCCTTATCTTACTTGCGTACTTTACCTTATCTGCATACCTTACCTCAGCCTATGCCTATAAACTAATACTATTTATTCTTAGTTCCGCCAATCAAGGTGACTTTATCTACCCTAGGGCGACTTCGTCCTACTAAATGAGGAAAGATAAAAGTGGTTATAACTAATGTCTGTTTCATCACACTATTTTAATAAAACCTGAATCCGGTAGGTAGAAGTATTGCCTTGAATATGAAATGCTTAATTTTAAAATTTTAATTACTGAATAAGTTAGCATCATTGCAGTTGTTGTTTCCTGTACTTTTTCTTCGAAATTTATTTGTGATCTTGTGATCAACTTCTTTGTAAACTTGCTTCTACATTATGTAAAAGGGCAGCAAGTAATATTTTTACTCGATCTGCAAAACTGCTTCGAAGCTCGTGACTGCTCTCTTCGGCCATGAATATAAGGATGGAATTGTACTGAGGACTTCCCTGAAAGCTTATTGAATGATTATTTGAGACATGAGACAAAGTCACACCAAGCCGGGTGAATTTGTCTCACTTTATGAAAAAAAAATTTTTGCACTTCTAAATTTCGAAAGTACATATAAAATTATATATTAACACTTAAGAATGTGGGAGAAATATATGTATATACATATTGTATTTTTTGTATATTAGAGAAGGAGAATTTTTGGAGGAATTAGCCATAATTTCACCACGCTGGCTAGACGGGTTGGTGAATTAGCCCTCCCCTTCCGCCTTTCTATCCGTGCAGCAAATATTAATTTGCCACATAAATAGAAAGCTCAGCCTGCACCACTTGAAGGCGGGGTAGGACACTAGGTTACTGGCCTGGCCGGTTCCACACATCGTCACATACGTTCAGCGTGTGGGTCTCCTTCCAGTTAGATACCAGCAACCCTTTTGCAGGCCAAGAAAAGCGATTTTTCGAGTTGGAATTAAAAAATCGCTTTTCTGCACTGGAAGGACTTATTGAAGAAGTTGACATCTCAGAAGCAAATGAAAACATTGTTAAGACAATAGTTGAAACTGCTGGGGAAATTGGTGGTGTAACCTGTAAAAAGCACAATAGCAAATTATCTGAGAAGACGAAACAGCTCATGAAAAGGCGAAGAGATATGAAGGTGGACAATCAAAATACCAGTTCCAGGATTGAGTACATAGAACTTTGTAAAACTCTGCGCAAAAGCATGAAAGAAGACATAAGAAAATTCAATTGTGAGTTAGTAAGGAAGGCCATTGAAAATAACAAGAGCCTTAGGGTTGTTAAAGGAAGTTTATCTGTTGGGAAGAAACACATCATTGCATTAAAAGGAGAGGATGGCACCGTAACAAGAAATAGGGAAGAAATACTTAGAAGAGTTGAAGAATTCTACAAAAAACTATATGAAAGTAACAGTGGATTAAACGAAGACACTGAAATAGTCGAAGGAACAGCTCCTAAAATCTTAAAAGAAGAAGTTTCATTTGCAATAAAAAGTATGAAGAAAGGAAGAGCCCCTGGCGATGATGGTATTACATTAGATATCCTAAAAGAAGCTGGAGAATATGTAGAAGACATACTTGCAAAATTCTTTACCAAATGTCTTAACAGCGGTAACATACCAAACCAATGGGATTCTGCAACAGTAATTCTTTTGCATAAAAAAGGTGATAAAGAGGATTTGAAAAATTACCGACCAATTAGCTTGTTACCTGCTATTTATAAAATCTTCACAAAAGTGCTAACACATCGCCTGCAGAAAAAATTAGATGCAGCTCAACCAAGAGAACAAGCTGGATTTCGAAGTGGATTCAGTACAGTGGACCATATTCAAGTATTAAGAGAATTAATTGAAAGAACACATGAATATGAACTTCCATTGTGTGTTGCATTTATTGACTATGAGAAGGCCTTTGACTCTATTAAAACATCAGCAGTCATCAACTCTTTAAGATCAACAGACATTGAGGATGTGTACATTGACATGGTGAAACGTGTGTATAAAAATGCAAGTGCAAAATTTCGGTTACATAAAGATACCAAAACTATCAAAATTGGTAAAGGTGTGAGGCAGGGAGATACCATTTCTCCAAAACTTTTTACTTCAGCTTTACAGATGATTTTTCAGCTGATAAATTGGAATAACAAGGGAATAAAAATAAATGGTGAATATTTAAATCATTTGCGGTTTGCTGATGACATTGTTATTTTTTCAACGAACCCATCAGAACTCCAAGACATGGTACAGGAGCTCTCAACTAGAAGTAAAGAAGTTGGACTCAAGATGAACCTACAAAAAACTAAGATCATGTTCAATAATTTTGTAGAGGAAACAAAAATACAAGTTGACAACATTGAGCTAGAAATTGCTGATTCATATATTTACCTTGGCCAGCTGATTTCAATGGATGGCAACATTATGAAAGAACTCAACAGACGTATTAAACTTGGCTGGAGTGCATTTGGAAGAAACAGTTTTATCCTGAAGGGGAAATTGCCTTTGTGTCTAAAAAGAAAGGTCTTCAACCAGTGTGTATTGCCAGTCCTCTCTTATGGATCAGAGACATGGAGTCTAACAGTTGGAGCAATACGAAAGTTACAGACAACGCAAAGGAGCATGGAGAGGTGCATGCTTGGAATAACTAGGAGAGATCGAAAAAGAAACACTTGGGTGAGAGAGCAAACTAGAGTAGAGGACATCATTGTTAAAGTAAAAGGGCTGAAATGGCGATGGGCTGGGCATATTGCAAGAAGAACTGATCAACGATGGACAACAGAAATTCTGAACTGGATTCCAAGAGACCACCGAAGACCTAGAAAACGTCCTCAAACTAGATGGGTGGATGAAATAAGAAAACAGGTTGGGGTGACGTGGAAGCGAATTGCTCAGGATAGACTTGTGTGGAAAGCATTTGGAGAGACCTTCATCCAGCAGTGGATAGATAATGGTTGAATATGATGATGATGATATATATATATACTGTACTAATTTCGAATTGTATGCGAATTAATAATATTCATTTTGTATCGCATGCTTAATTTTTCCTTTGACTCCAGTGCTTTTGATAAGACGTTCTCTATCCCACTTCGTTTCCAGTACTGCCCAAACTTCATTTCTCCAGAAACTTTAATTTTTCTTCGCGAAAAGCGGTAACCAGGCTGCAGCTAAGGGGGGTGATAATCCCCTGAGGATATAACCAGCCCCACTTTGAAAAATTGTGATTTTTTAAAATAAATTATTGTTAAATTTTATTTTAAATATTTGGTTTTGCATAAAATTGCATATGACAACGGAAAATTCAGTAGCCAGGCTGTGACTATGGGGGCTGATCCTCCCCTGGGAATGTAATCAACCTCCCTGGAATATAGTTTTTTTTTGTTTTGTTTTGATTATCAATTATTGTTGAATTTTATTTAAAATTTTTCGTTTTGCATAAAATTTTACATGAAAATGAAAAGTATTCTTTGACATTAAAAGTATACTCAAAATAATATTTCTTCTAAATCTTGTGCACATTATTTTTCACAGAGATTTGAATCTTAATGTGCTCTGTAATGAAGATAAGGGGAATTCTAAATTTCAGTATACTTCTGCAAGTTTTTAATGCAAAATTTATTTTAAGAAATTTATTTATTAATTTTAAATATATTAGTCTACTTATATATTTAGTGTTATTAAATATATTAATAAAATATATCAAAGTAGTAACGAATTTTAACAAGCGTCTAGTTATGGACCTGTTTCCGAGACAGAAATGTTGACAATATCGTTGACAAGCGTCTACCGTCTATTTTTAAATACTAAAAATACGTATATTTTTAAATACAAAAAATACGTCTATTCCCTCCCTCTCTCTCTCTGTTTTGGAGGAAACTTTATTAATTATTGCCACTACTTAACCAAGAATCGTTTTGATTAAAAACATGGATTAAAACTTTGAGAGTAGTTCCACATGGAGATAATTGAGCAATTACCAGAGTCCTGATTTCGATGAAGTTTAATAGCATCCAGGAGCTATTAAACGGTATACGATACCATGGCCCATTAGGCACAAGAAGGTTGCATTTAATAGGAGCTCGTAAAGTACGATATTTCGTTTAGCATAAGCTATATACACTTGCATTTAATGCGAAGGAAATTATTGCATGAGCCGTTACATAGACTCTCATTCTGCACTGTAAACAATTATGCATAATGAGTGATGCCGATTTCTAGTAATTAGGTTCAAACTCCCAGGCGTTTCGTTTTACCCCAGAACTCTTTGACACATAAGGGACAGAATGAATAATACATTTGATACCCTCGTTTTTATTCAAACTAGACTTTTTTTTTTGAATAGAAGAAAAAGAGATACCACCCTTGTCCAAAGTCGAACCGGAGATTTCCCCGTACGAACTAGAATGCCTTAACCTGTTCTGATAGCAAGGCCCAGGCACGATGCTCTCTTTCTAGCGGGTTTCAATAGATATTGAACCCGCTATTGCTTTTGGTTTTCCTGTCTGCCTGTCTGTACGCAATGAAAAGGACAAGGCAAAGGTCTTCCGTAAATGCAATAATGATGGCTATTGTTAACGTTGAAAACCTACCGAGTTACTTGAGAATTAGAGAGTTGCGGATTAGAGAGTTGCGAATTAGATGGTTGCTGATTAGAGAGTTGCGGATTAGAGAGTTGTGAATTAGAGAGTTTCGAATTAGACAGTTTCGAATTAGAGAGTTGCGAATTAATGTTAATTGAAACCCGCTAAATTTAAATATCGACCTTAGGTGATTTTCTTTCACTCACTTGTTTTAATACATACATAAAATTTGTAAGGTATTGTTACCCTTCTCTGTGCTTCCTCTTCCTCTTTTAAAAAAATAAAAAAAGTGACTTCGTGTATTGACCATTTGGCAATTGTGTTAACCCTGAGAAGGATAACAATATGTGATAAGAGTCAAAGAGAAAAAAAAAGGTTCATGTCCCGGATCTGCCTCGATTCAGCGACCTTCAAATTTAGTTCTTGACTTCCTGCCCACTGAATTACTGTAATTCAGCCAAAGTATGAATAACTTTGTATTTATATTGTCACTCTTATCATGTATTCAAGCGAAGCTGCAGGTGGAAAGTAACGAGGCCATGAGCGCCCATATAAGTACTTCCGGTGGGGAGGGCTAAGAAAATTTATTATCTGTTTCTCAAGGCTGTTAAGTATTTCAGTGAATGTACAAGGTACTAAAATCCTATAAAAATAATTGATACTGCTTAACAATTAGTAATGAGATAAAAAGTACCGTATTTTAAAATGTGCTTGTAAAACTTTTGAAAGTAAATGCATAGCAGAATTGGACAAATCGAATTTTGGCCAAGAGGGGTTTGAGCCCCCCCTTTGCCCTCCATGTGGGCGCCCATGAACAAGGCCTATCTCAGCATTCCAACTCCTATAGGTCAAAATCATAGACGTATTCAGAACGTTCATAAGGGAAGTTACAGGTTAATAATGAGAGTTACAGATCCAAAACTCCATATATTCATATGTATATATAAAAGTTGCATCACAATGGGGGTTACAAACGCCATCAACCCCCCAGCGTAAGCCAGTGGTCAAAAGGTTCAAATTTGAATCGAAACGCATTGGGGACTGAACCTAATTAGCTTAATTAATTCCCCAGAGACCCTCCACTTTAGTTCTGTGTGCTTTTACGGGGCAAGGACAGTAAAGGTTATGTTGCTCCAAGATCTGGAGTTTTCCGAAGAAACCGAATCTCCTACAGTCTTGGCAACCAAACCTCTAAACAACAATGAAGATTTGGCTCCGCTTAATCGACGCATGGATAACCGATTTCCCCTCTTATAAGGTTCAAATCTGTTAGCATCAAAAAATTTCCCATAATATCAGTGTTAAATTGTTCCAGCTTTAACGGATAATCTTTATGTGCTAGCCTCGGATAAATTAATAAACGCGGCAATCGAAGCGTTAAAATTAGTGTACAAACAAGGTAAGAAAAGAGTGGGGGGGGAAATTTGTCTACGCTAATATCCTCCCCTAGCTATGCGAAGGAATTTCAAGGTCTCCCTATTACGATGTCGGAAGTATATTAACTTGTAGGTATACGTTCACAATCCCCTCTTTTTCTTAGAATTGCGGTGGAGGTCTTTCCACTTCTGTCCAAGTAGTCTGACTCCAATCACTGGTCGCTGGTCATCACATATTCGCGTTGCGAAGACTTCCTTTCAGCTGTACATTGAGTAGACGCGATAAGGCAGCGGTTTTTTTTTTTAACGTCCCTAGACCGCGGACCCTCTTCAGAGTTCACTCACCCTCGCAGACCCCCAAGAATTAACTCTTTAATTAAGTTTAAAGCCCGGAATTTGCATCATACATATTTATTTCTAGTGTTTCATCACTAATTTTCACCATTTGAGGAAGGAATTTTTCGTTCCCTCATAATTTATTCTTAGCATTAAAGAGTAAATGCTCGTGTCTTAGTACTTTTCCGAACTTTTGTGGGGCACTGGGAGGGCCTCGCAAACCCACTGATAGGATCCCGAGGACCACAGTTGAAAAATCGCTGCGGTAGGCAAAAACATTTACAGGTAATAAAAAACAAAATAAGGTAAACAAATCAAAATTGCAAGAGGGTTTAGAGTTTCCACATAAGTAACACTAGAAGTGTATGTCAGTATGCAATCTTTCTTTCTTTAAAAAATAAATAGGTAAATCCAAAATCTATAGTAAATTACTCGTAAAGAAAAGAATGATTTTCCGGCACCTGGTAATAAGTTATTTATTAACGTATAATTTGATATAGTATAATATTTGTGTTGTTTTTAAATAGTATCCTTTCGCTACTATTTTATATTTAATAGATGTGCATTAATACATTTAATATATATATATATCAATATAATTAAATAAAATTAAATAGTATTTTACTATCATTAAAATAAAAAAAAGACCTAATAAATATTAAACAGTAGAATTTATTTAATGCAAAAACAGCATAAAGTATACTTAAATTGGTATGAAGTTGCATTTAATTAAAATAATGTATAATATTAGGGAGTATTTAGAGTTGATGCGTAATTTTAAGTTTATTATTAATTAGTATTTAATTCTGTTACAAAATAATTACAACAAAATTAGAGCAAAAAAGTGAAGTTCCAAAATTGTAGTTTACCCAAAATTGTAAGGTTAGTTTCCTTTGTAGCTTCTCCTACATCGTTGGAAGCTCGACATGCATACAATCCACTATCCAATTCAGTTGTTTCCAAAATAGCCAATTTCTGTCCATTTTGCAAGAACACAAAGTTGGCCAGCTGTCCTGGTACAAGTTTTATCCCATTTTTGAACCATTCGATTGATGGAGCCGGAATGCCAGATACAACACATAGTAGCTGAACAGTTTCTCTAACTAAAACTTCCTTGTACTGGAATCTGTCTCCTTGTATAATGGGTGGTACTAAAATACAGATTTTCAATCTTAAAAAGCAAACTCAATTTTAAAAACCTTCCAACTGGTCAATACACAAAGCCATAG
>QLNU02015270.1:7553839-7568623 GCA_006491805.2 Dysdera silvatica | reverse complement strand
TTGAAGATAATGATGATTAGTGTTGAAGATAATGATGATTAGTGTTGAAGATAATGATCAACGATGGTGAAGGTGGAGATCAGTGATGATCTTGAAGAGCATGATTAGTATAGACGTGAGTCTAATTATATCTACTCAAATTAAGAACCGATTATTAAAATTTTTTATGTTCTTTTATAATTTATTGACATTGCATATGAGCAAGGGAGTCAGTTACCAGTTTATAGATTAGTGAAGCATCACCATTGCTGTCATCGAGCCTTAAAACATGACAAAAGAGGTTTGTAAATTACTAACATATCTTTAATAATCATCAATTTTATGCTGCCAAGTATGGTTACCATAACGGATAATCACTGTATAATAATTAGTATGCACTAATTGTATATAATAATTAATACTTAGTATATAAATTACATATAATCATTAATAAGTATAATTAATAACTATATATAATAATTATATATTGATTAGTTAATAACTATATATTAATTAGCAATTATTATAAATAATAATTACCACTAATAGCCATTAGATCTCCGATGCTCATTATTATACTATATACATAATTTAATAGTATATACACCTATGCATTGATTTGCGACGAAATTACAGTATTACTACTAAGGGAAATTTATTATGAAATTTATTAATTCATTCAGGAAATATATCATTAATTTAGGAAATTATTTACTAAAAGTTTGATTTTATTTAAAGAAAATATTTTTAATCCTGGAAATTTATTAATTTCCTTAACAGGCATGTTAATTGTCTTAGAAAAAGTGTTAATTACATCCTCATATACGGGAAAAAAATGCGTCCTCGTTCGTCTAGTAGGTCAAGACACCGCGGGCTCAACGCGGGGACCCTGGTTCGAATCCAGGATGAGGACGGCGTCTCTTTTTCTCCAAAAACAAAAAAAAGCTCTAGTTTGAGCTATATATACGTGGGTGGCAAAAATTATTGTATAATTTTAATTTCCTTATAAGGGATGTCATTTCCTTGTCTTATGATGGTAGAGCGGCAAAGCTTTCGATTAGTGTGCCGACAATTTCATCTGGCTCGAATTCTAACAGTTCCAAGAAAGAACACTTACCGACTAACTGCCCATTGTAGTCCTAGGTTTGGTTTCCTAGGCCTAAAGACGTTAGACTTGCTCGGAAAACTATAGGTCCAGATCCAGAATTACCATTCATGTCCTTGCGTCGTAAAACGCAACCTAATTTCAACTGCCTCAGAAGTTAATTTTAGGACATTTATTACCAGAAGCTATGGGTTGTTAATTGGATATATATGAATGTCAACGCGTTGGGAAGTTCAGCATGTCCTTGCGCCGTAAAACGCCACCTAATGCCAAAATTGGTATTAGGTGGCGTTTTACGCCTCAGAAATTCATTTTTTAGGATATTTGTTACGAAACGCAAGGTATTGTCAATTGGATATGTATGAATGCCGACGCGTTGGGAAGTCTAGTATATCCTTGTGCCGTAAAATACAACCGGATGCCAATTTCCTCAGAAATTCTTTTTTTAGGACATTTATTACGAAAGGCTAGGTGTTGTCAGTTGGATATGTATGAACGTCAACGCGTTGGGAAGTTCAGCATCACCTTGCGCCGTAAACCGCAATCTAATATAAATTTCCTCAGAAATTCACTTCTTAGGACATTTATTACGAAAGACTAGTTGTTGTCAATTAGATATGTGTTAATGTCAACGCGTTGGGAAGTTCAGTAATTAATATTTTGGTTGAAAATTACTTATACGGATCCACATGGATATGTAACGCTTTCGTCTATCGTTCCCTTAACCCGGGTGTTGTGCCAATGAATGGTAATGTAAAACGCGCGCTGTTTTCCTGCCTACAGTAAACCGAGGTATGGTTTCCCAGACTAGTGTTTCTCAACCGGCGGGCCACGGGACATTTTCCCGGAATTTGCCATTTTGGTTTTCTCAGCGTTTTTCATGAATGAATGACTTTAGTGGAAACATTTTAAAAATAATATTCGCAAATGCTCAGACCCAGAAAGCCCAAAATATCAGTTGTGCCTCAAATGCCAATGAAAAATCAATGTATTTTGAACTAATCGAATTTTATGATCGAAAATTTTTAGAAAGCCAAATCTTTCAATACTCGAGAAAAGGTATACCGCTTATTATGACTGGTCATGAAAAGTGCCTACAAGCCGATTACAGTAACGTGCGGTACATTCTCTGATCTTAAAACTGAATCAAATGACGTCTCTTTCTCAAATATAAGTGACCAACTCGAATAAACAAATTAAATTTACAAAATTACTCAAATGTTTCAAAATTACAAAATTGCTCGAATAACTAGTGACCAACTAACCAGCAAGGTGTATGTTAACAGGAGTGTGTTGATACTCTTTGTGGTTATACCATAATTAAGTATTCATATGATAGTTTACTGTATAAACTTTAAAAAAATTAAAATGTATTTACGAGTTAAATTGTTCGTACCGGGCCCTAAAAAGTGTTTACAGAGCCGCGCCCTCATAAAGGTTGAGAAGCACTATCCTAAACAATATATGTTCGGATTCATATGTTCGGAGTCTCTCAGCAACCTGTCTTAAGTTTTTCTTGCACCATAAAATTCGTAAACCGCTTTAGCGGCTTCACTTATTTGGCGAAGAATGAACCTTGTTGTCTTTGCCCTACAAGTCCTAACCAACTAACCTTAAAATTCAAACAAATATTACATACAGTGAATGTACAATCTGTGGTACTCTAAGAAAATTTGAGCCTATAATGGCTAATGATACGTATAGTTACGTTTCATGCAGTAATAATCACATTCTTATTGTCCTATCATACTACTGTCATATTATATCATTGTCATATTATACTACTGTCATATATCATTTTCATATAATATTATCGTCATATTATAATTTTGTCACATAATTATTATTGCCATACACTATTATTTTCTCATTGTATCTCATATATTTGTATTCATTGTATCTCATATTTTCTCATATATTAACAAGCATAATTCAGAACCATAAAAATCTACCTTTTTTCTTGTCAACATCACTGCATTCTGGAGGAGAATCTCGTAATGAGCTACGGCTTTTTATTATCACTCATTTCTAACCCAAAGCTTAAAATAATTTAATTTTTACGTAGGCCCGTACTGAAGTTTTTAAAATCTGGCAATACAAAAGACCACAGTTTTCATTGTTGATGATATTTTAGAATTTGAACTTTCATGTGAGCATTGGGTAGTACAAAACCAAAATTGCTGTAAAATTCTTTTTACGGCGTTGTTTTGAAGTTAGTGAGGTAGTGGAAAACATAGATTTAAGTTGAAGGGATTTTCGAGCCATGGTTTTGTATGAATTTCGACAAGGTTTGACACAGCAATGTTTGTCGATCGTATGAATTCGACTTTTGGTAATGAAGCACCATCTAAAGCAACAATTTACAACCACTTTAAATAATTCCATTTTGGACGTAGGAATCTCAGTGATGAGTTTCGTGAAAGTGGGCCAAACACTGCTGTGACACCACAAAACATTGATGCTGTGCGACAACTAATCACTTTAGATCGTCATGTCGCATCTGGTGAAATTGCGACATCTTCAAAAATTTCAGAGACTCGAATGCATTCATTTTTACATGAACATTTAAGCGTCAAGAAAGTATGTGGGCTTTGAATGCCACACAATTTACAAATAAAAAGGATGCTCGTGTCAAATGATGCAAGGAAAATTTAAAAAGATTCAACTGTGGTGCCTCAAAACATCTTTGGCATTGTAATAGGTGGTGGAATCTGGATTTATTCCTATGAACTCCAAACAAAACGATAATCCACCGTTTGTAAGTTCCAAAATGAATCAAATCCTGCAAAAGTTGTTTGTGCATGAAGTGCTTCAAAGAAAATGATTGACTTGTTTTTTTGTTAAGTCCAGCCATGTTGCAATCTTTGTATTGGAAGATCGTAGAACAGTAAATGATGATTGATATACGACAACGTTTTTGCCAGAAATAGTTGCTGAAATCAGAGAAAATAACTCGAAATGTTGCATCGTTCTTTATCTTTATGACAATGAAAACTCACATACTACATTTCAAACTGTCAATTATTTGAAGCATGAAAACATTGATTCATGAGTCATTGCCCTTATTCACCTGACTTAGCACCCAGCCAATTATTAAAAATAAAATGCGTGGTCAACGATTGAACAGCCCAGAAAAAAGCAGTTGAAGCTAAAAAATCACACGTTTCTGCTATACCAACCTCTGAATGGCATAACTGTTTTGAAAATTGGTTTATTTGGATGAAAAAGTGTATTAATAGTAAAGGCGAACATTTTACAAAGTGATAAAATGATTTTTTCACATAGAAATGTTTTGTATATTATTTTCTAAAAACTTAAGTACTTGCCCTCGTATCCTTTACATTGCTATGGCTTTTATACTGCTCAAGATATGTATCACTAAATATTGTACACCGAGCTAAATAAAACTATTATCGTTATTATATATTTCTTATGGATATATAATTCGCCTAAATATTACTTCAGATATTAGTCTTTCCCGTACCTAGTGAAAGCATTAAATTTATTTTAATAAATAGGGAAACATTTGCCTGGCGAAGGACAAGCCAAATCAACTCTAGAAAATTGAGCACTATCGGCAAGCGATCAATTCTCAGGAGGAAGCAATTTTACTAAACGTTATAGTCCTAAGGAATATATGTGGAGTTAGGTTGAGCAATCGTGCGTGAAATAGATTGTAAATGTATTTGTAACTTTCTTTTGAATGCTAGATTAAACATTTTTTTTTCCGTGTTACTCGCCCAATTAGTTAGCAACTGGAACATAAGCTTTTCTTTCATAATTTAGCATTGGGATAAGTAGGCGCAGTCGTTATAGCGTCAGAACAACAACCCGGAGAACCGTAGTTCGAATATAGCGCAGGGCGTGATCGTTCTTTATATAAAGTTTTGAAAATAGTTTTAATTATTTATATT
This sequence comes from Dysdera silvatica, assembly GCA_006491805.2. Lineage (NCBI taxonomy): Eukaryota > Metazoa > Arthropoda > Arachnida > Araneae > Dysderidae > Dysdera > Dysdera silvatica. The sequence continues at coordinate 7,563,625 of QLNU02015270.1, read as the reverse complement.
ATTATAAGTATTTATTATTGGTAGTTGTATAGTCGAGCCATACTTTATGATGAGCGTGAAGGGATCATCACTTTTCTTCGTTATACCAGATTCCTCTTTGAAATCCGGTTACCATTAAAATCTGACAAAGAAGAAAAATCAATCATCATTATCCTGTATTATATATCAAAAATTTAAATATCAGATTTTTACTTATTTTCCTCGCGTACATTAATGTCATTATATAAGTTGATGGTGTATCCAAGGCTAAGTCCTGAATTTTTGATTCTTTTTTTTTTCAGTGGTGATATCATCAGGAGTAAGAATACCTGATATCATAATTCTAGAAAAATTAAACTTTCTTTTCTTCCTTTGCAGAAAGCGGAGGAAAATCATTTTTAAATTCGAGTTACGCAAAATACGCATAAAAGTTACTGAGCTGCTGCTCCCTTTAACAGGGTTACTTTCGCCGTGATGAGGTTGTCCTGTATATTTTGAACGTTAACGAACGAGTGTTCTCATTCAATTCAGATTTCTTGGAAACTGTCAGATCTCGGCGCAGCGTGACTCTTATTGTCCTTGCGCCTTAAAAACTAAACAATCGAACGATTTATACTAGCGTAGAGGCAACGCGTTCGTTTATCGTGCAGTTAACCCTGGGTTGATTCCAATGGTAAAATACCACGTGTGCCGTGTTTTCTACTCATCGTGGTCAGAGGTTTTGATTTCCTACGCGATAGAAGTCTAGATTCTTCAGAAGACTTTAAATCCCGGCACGTCCTTAGCTGCCCTTGCACCATAAAGTACAAACAGACCAATCCAGTTCGACTACTGCATCCGAATGGTTATCGACACGGGCGCTTGAGGGCCAGGCGGCCGCCCGAACCACGTTTGGGTGAGGGATCCAAACTGAAGTCAAGTTCAAATTTTTTTTAATTGACCAAACAATAGAAAATCTCTCTAAAAAGACAAGTTTAGAGACATCTTTAGAGAAATTCTTTCAGAGACTTTTGGCCACTTTTATAGGGTATATGGCTCACTGTGCATCTGTGAAAATCTCCTGTTTTCGCATGGAGGGGACGCCAAAAAAGCAATCCATGCAGGCCGCCAGGTTTCAAAATCAAATTCGGACCGCCCCTGGTTATTGGGTTCGGAGACTACGGAATTGGATTCGAACCTATGCGATAATCACTGGCGAGGGGGGGCGACCGCCCCCCCCCCACTTTTGAGTCGGAAATATATCATGGAAAACGAAGTGAAAAGTACCGGACACTTTGTTAAAACTAGGAATCGGAAACAACTCGCCCCCTGGCCTTGAAAGATTTCTGTACCCGCCATTGGTGACAATTTATATTTATGTTAATATTCATATTTATTTTTATAAATGAGTAAACTGAAACGTGATAATTTATGATATACCGAATTTACGGCCTACCCTTAGCTTCCGAAATTTGGATTATTCAGATAAGGGCATCGTTTTGAAATAATATCAATGAATTCATGGCTTACCCAAATCGTTGTTTTTAGAAAAGGGATGTTTATTATTCCTTGTTTTTATAAATCGGGAGTTTTAAAAACAGTATATTCGGAAGATGGAAAGAGAGCAGTAGCGATGCTAGTAACGGGGCTCTCTTTCCAGTAGCAAGAGCAAGGGGTTGCTCGTATTATGCAAGAAGAACAAATAAAATTTTATCGACGTTAAACAAATGGTTTAGGTAAAAATCAACACTAATATAAAAAGTTTAGTTTCACACATGAAGCACAAATTAGGAATTCGAGGCATACCAGAATTTGTAGGAATCTGGCAAAGGTAACGCTCGGAAGCAATTGTATATATTTATATAACGGTACATTCATGGTCGTCTAAAATTTACATTTGTTAGTTTTGACCATGTGTTCAAAAAGGAAGGTTCCAAAATGTAAAATATCTTTTTATATCTAAATTGGGTTAGAAAATGGTTTTCCAACTTTTTAGTGCAGCGGGCCATTAAAAAATTTTTCACGCACCTTGCGGGCCAGTGGTTTCGCAAAAACAATAATCATAAATAAAAACATTTCAAGTAAAATGTACAGTTGCTGAGCCCATTTATTTTAAATTATTACATAACTATTTACATTTTATCTAGGCAGCAATGGGAAAAAGGTTTTGACATCGGACCCATGCTACCCAAGTTTTCCGCCAGTAAGTTTCAAAGTAAAATATATATGTATGTATATATGTTTATGTCAAACAAAAGAGAGAGAGGAATCATAATCCATTCCAGTAACTATGAAGGCGCTTTTTAAATAAAGAAAGTGAGATAAGTTATTTTAGTTGATCAGGAAGTATGTTTAGCACCCGAAGCCCAAAGGAGCCAATACGTGCCAAGACAATTGTATCCCTTGCACCATAAAAATACAATCAACCAACTTGCAAAGGCAATATTGGTCCTTGCAAAATTAGGTCTAAAGTTCTGTTCGAGTTTCATATTCGTGTTCCGACCGATATGGTGGTTAGATATTAATATTGCTTCTATTTCTAATATAGTCGAACATGAAAATTCCAGTTTTAATATCCAAAAGTTTGGCTATTGTTAACATTTTGTGGTGACGAGCAATTTCCATGGATAGGTAATCAGCTTTAAAATTAAATAATCTGAGGAACCTATTCTGTAATATGGAGATACGACGAAGATTATACCCAGTTGTCCCTCAGGTAAGGAGACAATAGTAAATGCAAGAAAAGAAATAATAGTAAAGGTAAATAAGGATATTTATGGGAATAAAGAAACGGATGTTGCGCAAGACACGAATGTTTCTGCTAATTTTATGACATAGTCTGAATATGAGAATATTATTTGAAGTCAGATTTCAGTATGAAGCAAAGAAATTTAATCTCGTTTTAAAAAGCTAATAAATCATTTTGATTTATGAGTAAAATCAAAGTTATAAGCGTAAATAATAACGTTATGTTTACTCAAAAACCTTATTTGAGCAATAATAAGTCAAATTATCTTACATAAAATATCTTATATAGTAGATCGTTGTTAATATTAATTTTTGACTGGTCAACGTTAACATTATGCCAGTGTGAAAAGGAAATATTTACCTTTTTTAGCTTTGAGAGTAAGGTAATTCTGTTTAAAAAAGTTGGTATAATATGCAATTTCTTAATTAAGGGAGCATTCAAGTATTACTTAAGCAATATTTTGTCCATTTCAAACCCCTCCCGTAAGAAAAAATTAATATTGGCTAACATAGGAACACAAGCAAAACGACAACACCCAAGGTGCTTACGTAATACTTGAAAACTTCCTAACCGTGAAAACTAGACTGTTAATATAATTATCCAGAAAAAAAATGCGATGGCGTCATCAGCAGAGCAAATTAATTTAAAACGAGTAGATGAAAAGCAAATATGGTTGATACGAAAATTAAACAATAAGGGGACAACTATAAAAAAAAAAAAGCCAGGCTCCCTTCAGAGTTCCCCACAGTTATTTATTCACTTGCGATATATATATATAAAGGGGTCACCCATGATGTCCAGGCGGTTTTTCCGCATTTTTGAAAAAAAAATATCTGAAATTTTTATTTCAAATAATTCTGGGCGGGACTGATTGTGACCCGCGGGCCATATGTTGGACAACCCTATGTTTAAACATCAAAAGCGTCATTGTTGAATTCGATACGTACTAAGACAATGGAAATTATAGAAAGGGAACAATGATAATTTAAGAAGTATATGTGGAAGTCGTGGCCAAAATAGTCCCTTTTTTAGGAGAATCGACCATGCTAATAATGGTGAATTTATGGCTTAACTAAATATTCCACTTCATACGAATAAGGTTGCTAACCGCACTTGCCGATTAGTGGTGAATTCACGGCTTCGCTAACAGTAAGTATATTTTTATGGGCAACTGTTTTCGGAATTCTCCAGCGATGATATTAAGGATAAATTCACGGTCTATTCAAGTTCTATATCTTTTGATTCATGAGAGGTTAGAAACATAGATTTACATTACATATACAGGGTGTCTGAGCACCAGGGTTGCAAACATCTAGGAGGGGTAGGGTACACCTAGACGAACAATATTTGTCATAGAACCTAGGGTCGCAAACCACTCACAGCGCCAGTTCTAAAACCGTCCAGCATGCACAAATAGTGACAACCAGTGCATGAGAAGCGCAAAATGCGATGTCCTAATCATCTATGCACTTGGACAGCTGACCTGAGTTTTATCTGGTGCTTTTCACGCACTGGTTGTCACTATATAGTGGTTTTAGAACTGCCGCTGTGGGTGGTTTGCGACTTTAGGTTCCATGGCAAATATTGTTCGTCTAATTGTACCCTACCCATCCTAGATATTTGTAATCCTGGTACTGAGACACCCTGTATATTCATATTTGAAGTTTCTATAAGAGTCGCATTAAATTCATGGCCTTCCCTTTCTCTCTTTTTATAATCTTCACATAAATAGGATTAAAATAGCACATTAACAAAACTTTATGATCACAGCCGATTAAAAGCTTTGAAGTTAAGCCCAATTTAAACATTCATGTTTTAATAGTTAGACCAATCCTTTCTAAATCCGTTCCTTATCTTCCCGCGGGTCTATTCACGTTTTTGGAGAAATCGTAAAAATAAAAAAAAATATATTTTGATCCGATTTTATAAATCATTAATTTTTGTTTACCCTCTATTTCTTCTAAGCTTATCATACTAGCTGTGGCATTGAGCAAAATAGGTTGACTTTGAGTGGCAATACTTTTTTTATCGCATACTTTTTATGGCACGCTTTTCTTATCACATACTTTTTTTTTATCGCAAACTTTTTTCATCCCATACTTTAATTTACAATTTGTTTCCGTTAAGATATTGCGTGCGTACATGCAATTGTGTATGCGCATCATACCATTACATCATGGGCTAGAAGGTTAATTGGCTCTGAAATATAACTTGCATGACATGCAAGTATTATACCACACCTACTTATTCAAATTCAATAGCAACCTTTGTTATGAGCGGAAGTTATCACCTTGGTTACTAATAACTGTTATCATTTGAAGCTCGTGCCACAACTGACATTTTACTTCAATATAACTTTTTTTTTTTTACATCACCATCAATGGTTAGAAGCTTGTTATTTTTAGTGTTGGCGAATAAGGCGCCAAATAACCTTGATTTCCAGCCAAATTTGATTGTATGGGAACTTTTAGTTCCAATTTTTTTTTTAAGTTACCTAAGAAATGAAGGCATTCCTTCAAAACAAAAAGAAAAAAATATTAATCGAGGATAACTAAGTTATAAAATAATTAAGAAACAATTTTTATCAACGTTTTTAGGCGTAGTAATAGTAACGCCAATGTTATGGCATGGTTAGATGGTGAAACGTTCGTACAGAAAAGAAATGTTTTTTCTGCGTCTGGTGAGGTATGATCCCACGGCCGTCTGCTATCCGGGAAGAAGATGCTCTTACCAATTGAGCTATAGAGGACGAACACTCAATCCCTTACGAATGCATTTAAAGCATATTTTCCGAAACCGTTGAAAGTTGAATCGAAAAACGTTGATAAAAATTGTTTCTTAATTTAATCTGCGTAGTGTTCGACTTGTATAAATAAATTATAAATGTTATCATAAAAGCGCTAGATTAATACAGTGTTATCTTTCGTAAGGGACACCTCTGAATAAAGGATACCTCTATTTAAGGGACGGATCCCCTTGTTCCTTCTGGGCTATGCATTAATACATATACTTCTGAAGAAGGGACACTTTCATTTAAGGAACAAAATGTCTGGTCAAGCGGGTGTCCCTTATTGGACAGTTAGACCATATTTTATTTAAAACGTTTTTCGAATTTAATATTGAAAATATAAATATTGTCAACCGATTATAACCTTATTTAGATGTCCATTATTACAGCTTTATTGTCAATAATATAATTTATTTTTTAAGAATGAATTGACGTGTCATTTATGGTGAATTTAATTGAACAAAAAGAAATACTTAGGCCGTATATTAAATAAATTAGCGGGCCGGATGTAATCAGAGGGCCGTCGCATGTTTGGCCATCTGTTCTCTAACGCTATAAGACCCTCTCTAATTTGTAGATTCATATGCCGATGCCTTTTAAGCTTCAAAATCTAGTGACGATTAGAACAATTAGTCAAAAGAATGGATATTTTAGTTGTTGACATTAGCGTAGGAAAGCAAGAGGCGGCCGCCCCGGGCGCCACAATTTGGGGGCGGCAATTAGCCTTTAAGAAACAATGACAGGCACAGTAATTACGGCACTGACAGTCACTCGCCCCGGGCAGCAAAATATCCAGCTACGCCACTGCTTGTTGCTTTACATTCTTTCCGTCCTGAGACTGCCCGGCAGTCTCTCCGGAACGGGACTGATAGCTCAGCGTGACCGTCGAAACATCATACATATATACACAATCAAGCTGACTCAGAATCGAACTCAGCCGGGCCCTGCGGTAGCTCAGTTTTACTGTATTCTCGTAGAGTGACGTTAATCCGTATTCGACCCTCAACGGTTAAAAAAAAATACCGCCTAGAGTCCGTTCGCGGAAAATTGACCAATGGTACCGTTAGAATTCACGGGAGCTGACGTCACAAACGGGTTGGTTCATTGCAGTAGAGGGAAGGGCGTCATTTCATAACTGGTTTTTCACGCAGACAAACGTGCGCGAAAAAACCGTTATAAAATAACGTCCTTTCCTATGCTGTAATGAAACAACCCGTTGGAGATGTCAACTCCCTTGAATTCTAACGGTACCGCTGGTCAATTTTTCGCGAGCAGACTATTCGTACTCACTGCTCTCTGTAGTCCGTATTAAGGCTTCTAGAAAGGGAGCTGGCGCAATCCGACATTTTGTTGCCATCGTATCACGGGATCTCATTTACTGTTGTGTTAAAGTTAAGTGATTTACGAGTATGTTATTTTTAATAAAATAAGATGGAATGGGCGAGTATGCCGCTATGAATTGGCCAAAACACTCGAGGAATAAACACAGAACGTTTAGATTTGCAACAGATCTTGTAAGAAGAGGAGGAAAATGGAATTTTTCAATGGCAAACGTTGCATTGTGAAGCCAGAAGTGTACAACAAAATGGCGACTAATGCGTCCGCCTAGAATTCTAGTCTCTACTTCGGGGTCTGTTCCCTAGATCTCAAGTGGCTGAGATTCCTAGGAAAAATGTAGGTCCACTATCCTGTCGTAGCAAAGTAGTAAGTAGCACATTAGTCTATTGTGCCACTAACTCGGGTGTTTGAATCCCAATGGTATTGTGGCATTCGTGCCATTTTTTTTCACCACCGTTATCTTTGGCTTTATTCCCTTGGCAACAAAATTGCGAATTTCTCGAGAAGCTATAGGTTCCGGCGCAGCAACCCCGCTCTGCGGTGGCGGGTGGTAACTCGGGTTCAATACCAATAGTACCATAGAACCAACTCTTTTTTTTTTTTGTTTTTACGTAAATCGGCGTTTGGTTCCTTGGGCCAGGGTGGCACGGGTTCCTCGACAAACTATGCCACGGCGCAACATATTAGATGCCTTTGCACCATACAACACAAACGACAATAGAGATCAATAGCGTGGAACCTCGATCCATGACGCGTTTCCTTAGCGTGCTGTTAATACGGGTTCGACTCCAACCGGGAAAGCTTACCGACAAACTGCTCACTGTAGTCCTGTGATCGACTCCCTAGGTCTCAAGAGGTTAGGGTTCCTCGGAAAACTGTAGGTCCCTATATAGCATGATCGTGGCTTTCCTTGAACTGTGAAACAAAAAAAGAACACATTTTAAAAACTGCAACTGGTTTTTTTTTCTTCTTTTTTTTCTGCTCGCTTTTCTGCTTTTTTAACTGTGTGTGTGTGTGTGTTCAATTCTTATCAACTTTTCAGTTGTCTTTCGGTTTCTTTGGTGTCTGACCTTCTCATTTTTCACCCTTCAAACGTGTTTTCGTTTTATTTTTACGTAATGTGAGAATAATTTTCGGGTTCTGTCGCCTAATAAAGGAATTTTTTTGTAATAAATTTTTAATCAGACTCGCCAGAATTGTGTTCTGTGGCAAAAATTATAAAAAAATGAACTTTTAATATTTTAAATAATGGTTGTCCATCTAGATCATTACACCTTTTCATTTAAGAAATTTTTCACAAACACTAAACCGTGAGACACAACAAATTGTAAAAATGTAAACTGTGGTCAGATTCTGCCTTCGTCTTTCATTGTTTAAGGGAAAGAAACCAAACCAGGAAAGAGTACCCGTGGAACTATTTAATACAGAAATGGCACGAATTAAAACTTGGACAGCCGACTACAGCTCCACATAGAATAGGACCTTGATACCTATGGCCATTAATGTTAATCGAAACACCCAGAAGAAATGGCCTCATGCATATTGACTATTCACAGTTCAAGAAGTGACTGGACTCCTTGTATGACTACTAGAGACTTCATTTTACAAACTCAATATATCAAGCTCTTCCAATCCAGTGGACATCTTCAAACAAGAACTTAGTTTTCTTAATAAAATATGTATCGAACTAATTCTCCTTTTTTTCAGAGACAACAGGCATGACGGTGGACATAGCTACTAGTTTGTGAAATTCTTGTTTTGATAAAAATGTTCAGTTCATTTTATTTATGTGTAATAATTCATGATATCGGAATTTCCTTTCAGTGCATTAACTTGTTCATGCACTTATGCAAAATAGGGTAATTTAATATTCAGTGAAAAGTATTTGGTTTTTACTATTCATACTACTGGGCAACACAATTTAATTATATTCTTCTTCTTTCTTCTTTTTTTTTTGGTTTTTTTTTGGCAAATGTCCATTACTATTTACCTTAATTCTTTATTTTTATTCATCTAATAATCTTCATTTTATTTTTTTCTTATTTAATCTATCCTTTCGTCTATGGTTCGAGATTAGAAAATCCCTTTATCTTTTTACTTCCTTTCTCTGGTGGCCAAGGCATCATCATCATCCTTACAGCACCAGTCAGTCTACGTTTCTCACGCTTCTCCATTGGATTTGCAAACAAGTAAAGGAGGCAAGAAATAAATGTTCCTATTAACTTATGAACCGAAAGCCTGGTCAGTTCCTGCAGCGACGTAACCACTTTGCAACAGAGGTCAAATAGGTCACCTCTGGCGTCATCAAATCGTACACTCGAGGAAACATACCTTTGTCCAGTACAACTTTGCCGACAATAAAAACGTCGAAGTGGTACCTGAAGGCAAGTTATAAATTTTCGCCCAAATTCTGAGAACTGACCAGCAGTTTTGGTGAACGTTGACGTTGATGGGACATCAAAGAATTGATGTCCACTCACTTGACTCGTCCTGGGCTTCACGATAGAGCAACTCGTTCTACTTGGTGGTGTGCTGGCGTCATTTTTGGCGATCTCAACATTACTGTCTCCAAAGCTGGTCACCAAGAAAGTTACTCACTTTTCGCTAAACCGTTAAACATCAAGATGTCCACTTGAGTTTTTTTATATTTAGATATTTCCCCCCTCATGTTCCGTTGGATCCCCTCATGATGGATCAAGCCAGTAATGTAAGCATCCCTTTTCTTCTTTTCCTTATTTAATTACTAATTTTTGGTGCCCTACCTAACTCCAATTTTATTTATTTAATATAACTATGAGTTTAATCCAACTCCATATCTAACAATATTCGTAATGTCAGCCAAGAATTTGTGGGGGTTCTACTTCAATAGGTTGATAATTAATTTGTTTGGTCAAACTTTTTATAAAAAAAGTCCGGTTTTAAGTTATTCCCAGTACTGAAGTCAATTATTGCA
>QLNU02015270.1:7539954-7553739 GCA_006491805.2 Dysdera silvatica | reverse complement strand
GATATCGGAATTGCCTTTCAGTGCATTAATTTGTTCATGCACTTATGTAAAATAGGGTAATTCAATATTCAGTGAAAAGTATTTGGCTTTTACAATTCACGCTACTGGACAATCCAATTGAATTACATCCATTATTATTATTATTAGGTTTTTCTTGTGTGTGGCTATGTCCGTTACTATTTACCTTAATTAAATTCTTTATTTTTATTCATCTAATAGTCTTCATTTTATTTTTTTTAATCCAATCAATTATTCTATTTTTTATTTATCTATTCTTTCGTCTATGGTTCGAGATTAGAAAATTCCTTTATCCTTTTACTTCCTTTCTTTGGTGGCCAAGGCATCATCATCATTACAGCATCAGCCAGTCTACGTTTCTCACCCCTCGCAATTAGATTTGCAAACAAGTAAGGAAGGCAAGAAATAGATGTTGCTATGCACTTATGAACCGAAAACCTGGTAGTTCCTGAAAGCGATGTGACCGCATAAGAACAGAGGTCAAATGGGTCACCTCTAGCGTCGCCAAGTCGTACACCCGAAGAAACATACATACCTTTGTCCAGTACAACTTTGGCGACAATAAAAACGTCGAAGTGATACCTGAAGGCAAGTTGTGAAATTTCGCCCAAATTCTGAGAAATGACCAACAATTTTGGCAAAGATTTACGCCACTCACTTGACTCGTACTGGGCTTTAAGGTAGAGCAACTCGTTCTACTTAGCGGTGTGCTGGCACCACTTTTGGCGATCTCACAAGGGCAGTCTGCTGATTGTCATAAACCAAATTTAACGAAATTAATTTAGGTGAAAGTGCATATTATAAAAAAACCTATACTAGAATTTAAGTGGCAGGTTCTACTTCAATAGATTGGTAATTTCGTTTGATCAAACGTTTTATAAAAAAAAAGTCTGGTTTTAAGTTATTCCCAGTACTGAAGTCAATTATTGCAAAATGGTATGATCTACCATTGTAAAGTAAATTAATATTGTGCACCAGAAATAAAGTTTATATTTCGCTACTAAATTTCTATTGTATAATTTGTGTTTCCTGGTTATATAATTCTGCAGTTTTTCATAACCACGTCTAGTTAAGTAAATAGAATATATTAGCTTCAGTCTCAATTTAGGATTAAAGTTCATTTATTAATTGGGTGGTTTTTCACCCTGGTTCCCTTTGCTTACCAGACTTGCGGTAACCTTTCTATCAACTATATGTTGGAAGAGAGGTTATTTAACACAACGCGTAATTTTTGCAAAAATTAATAATTGAAATCCACCCTATACGATCTCTTTGGTTTAAATAAAATAAAATAAATGTTTAACGTTGACATTTTCTCTCACTTTAGGTTCATTGCGAACCCAAACCAAAAGTAAATAAAGAAGCAAAGAAAAACCCCGTAACAACTGATTACGTTATTGACAAGTAATTAAATATAATCGTCCACTATTTTTCATTATTGTGTGATTAGGATTTGATTTCATCACTTCCATTTCTGATCATTTAAAAACGCTTTATTGCCATGGAACGTTGGAATGGCCTGCATTGATGGTATTAGTCGTTAAATGCGGAATATGTTCCTCAATGTATGGCAACGTGTAAATCTACTTCCGCTTTCAAATAATTCATTTGAGACTATCTGCTTTAGCTTAAATTAATCAATCATTGCTTTTAAAATTTAGAAAATATATTTTCCATAACTCGCTTTATGACACTTGAAAATCAGAATAAAGTGAGAGAAGTAGAAGATACGTTTTGATGAAAAAATATTAAAGAAAAGTTTTGTTAAATTATATTACAGAAATCTTCTGCAGAAACAAGATAGATAAAATGTTGAAAAAATCTGAGATAACAAATTTTTTTATATATAGACTTGAGCAGGGGTGGGAAATAATATTATGCCGAAAGGCCACATTAATTTAGCTGTGACTTAAGATAGCCGCATTTAAAAATCTTTAGTCAAATACATATACGTACTCAGAAAGTTCATAAACAGTGCTACAACTCACATATTCCTATATTAAATATACAAATTTTCATTGCAATGTGGGGTTACAAACCCCATAAACAACCCCTGCGTACGCCAGTGGACAAATATACGGCAAACGCTCCCATTAACACTCTGAAGACACGGAGGAAAACATAACAGAAAAAGGTGTTAACCGGAACGTGTACAAGTGTATGAAGCATTTGCCGAGATTTTGAAATACCATCATGAGACAAAAATAGCGTCTAATTAGACGTTATTCAGAAAGTTAAATTTGCTTCAAAACTCACATTATTTCTTCGTGGAAAAGTTTAATAGATACTAGCCTCAAAATATGCAGAAGCTTCTCTTAATTCTAAAGTTAATTAGCCTTTTAATGAGACTTCGTTTCGACTGTGTTTTGAAGAAATTAACAGTGAGCCAAATTCTTCAATGATCGAATAACTTAACGATTCTTTTCGTTCATCAGAGATGAGAAAAATCGTTCATTAATTCGTAGAGTGCACTTTTAGTAGGAATGATTGGGATCATTCAGTTGCAGTGTGGAGCTCCACGGAGATTCAGCTGACCCTCTGTTTGGGTATTCGCCATTTGTGTGACCTTAGGGCGCCCTAATTTTCAGGTTAGGTAGGAGAATGGAAATTAGTGTCAGTATTTAAAATATTAATTTAATAAACTATCAGCATACGGCGAGTTTGAAAGAAAAGAACCGTTTCGTCAATATTACCAAACGCGTTGGTATTCAATTATATTTTTCCAGGTTTCAATTGGATTTTTCTTAACGTCAACTATTGATTTTATAATATTATTCTTTGGGTGCTCAGTTAATCCCATCTTCAGATAATTAGGAGCTTTGCGATATCAGTTGCGTGAGGTGGAGTTATCAGTCTTCGTGTGATGTCAGGATGTTCAAAAACCTTTCGTCATTTTCTTCAATAAATAATCTAGGACTGAGAGTTCACTGACAAATAATTTAGAGATACCTTATACACATACAATGGCAGTTCTAATAACATAAACATCGTCATAAATTTTATAAAATAATCACAAAATTAAATATTAAGCTTTATGTTATTAATGAAAATATAAAATGTTCTCTTATAAATATTACGTTCGGAAAAAGTGTTAAATAATTATGAAAACATAAGAATATGGATAATTAACAACTTTTAAAATCGGCATTAATGTATAATATAATTTAAAAATATTTATAAGCTATAATTATTTTCATAATTATTTAATTTGAATAAATTTAACTGATTTTTTAATCTGTATTTTAATTTCACTTCCTGATGTCTTGCTCATTTGTTCACAATGGATTGATTTAACTGGATCATCACACAAAACATCATTCTTGTATGGAACTCATACATCTTGCTTACTGAGTACAATTTGGAATGTATCCCTGGTTAAAGAAATTATTATTACTGATTGAATGATTTATTGATTTTTATTCAGATTAAGCACTTCTTTTCAGGAATTTCCCAGGTGTAAAATAGTTAAGTCGAAAAAACAGAATTTCCGTCATTTTTTTATTAAAAAGGTGATGTAATCGAAAACAAAACATAAAAATGTTGACTCCCATTTCATCGACACTTCTTATGAAATGCCATGATTTTCCAAGTTTTTTTACAATTAAAATCTGCAAGGTAAGAAATATAGCATATTGTCATTACGTCGATTTCCTGCAAAGACTAAGCGGCTTCCGTTTCCTACTCATTTACGTTCGCGTGGCATTTCAACTAACGAAGATTGGCTCTCGATTTGGAAACTTAACGGACCATGGTCGCAAACTAGGTTTGATTTTCCGACCAGAGGAAGAAAAACTCGAATGAAAAAATAGCAACACAATGAAATTGACGAATGGCCACGGGCGATCAGTTAAAAAAAAGTCCATTTCTACATTCCTCTACGGTTTAAGTAAATATTCTATAAATACCCTAATAATCGTGAGAATTTCGTTATTATCAGATGTGTATAATCGCTGAAATTCCCGGATAACAGTCACCATAAGTGTCAGATAATCGATGTAATTTGTAGATAATTATCCGGTTTTTGTTTATTTCTGTTTCTTTTCCTTTCTTGCTGTTTTACCTTTGTTTCTTATTCTGACCAATAACAAGTTTACTAGTTGTATAACATATGTTGTTTTTTCGGCCTACCGTAGTTAGGACTTTTGGTTTCATTGGTAACGGAAGTTCGGCTTCCTTGGACAACCGTTGAAAGCAGCGCAGCATGACTTGCCATGTCCTTGAACCATAAAATACAAACGTCATTTTAACCTCTAAGTCCTAGGACAGTATGATTTACAACATCAATTACTTACATCCCATACAGCATTACGCTAACTTATCGCCTTATATTATAATGATAAAGCTCGTTACTAATTCCCCAATTACTTTTTTTATTACATCATAGAAGTTGACTTTAATTCCTTTTTATTATTACATTAATTCCTTTTTATTATTACATTAATTCCTTTTTATTGTTACATTAATTCCTTTTTGTTACATTAGTCCCCTTTTATTGTTACATTAGTCCCCTTTTATTGTTACATTATTCCCTTTTATTGTTACATTAATTCCTTTTTATTGCGTTAATTCCTTTTATTATTACATTAATCCCTTTTTATTGTTACATTAATTCCTTTTTATTGTTACATTAATATCTCCTAAGGCATGATAATTCCTAAGCAATAATTGCTAAATTAGCAACAGACTTCGTTATTTCAACCGGACACAGAAGGGTTATCATTAGGCATAATTGCTACGAAAACTATTTTACATGAAAATTATTTTGAAGACAGACGTGTCTGAAACCATCAAAGACCTCCTGTTGAAGTTTTGTAACGACGTGCACGCTTTCTTATAGCGTGCATGAGTACAATAAAGGTAAATTCCAACATCGTTATGAATAGAAAATATGATTATCGCTAAATCGCGTTGAGGGATATTATTTGCCGAGATGCGTGTGGTATCCCAGCTAAACAGCACGGAGTTACGCATGACCTAGAGATATCGCAGATAACATTATCCAGACGTGTTGCTGTTAGTGGACTGACACTCCTCATTCGTGTTCTAAATTGATTAGTAATGATCTCAAATGATCAAGACTTGTCAAAGGCTAAGTTATACGAGGGAGAGTGGGAGATGTATGCTGGATGATCAGCCTTACCATGTATTATGTAGAGTGAACCACAAAGCCCACACAGTATCTACTAGTGGGGGAAGCGTGGCTTCAAACGTGGGCAATCTTCAAGTAGTCACCATGTTCTCCTTGAATAAAAAAGTCGCATTTCATATGTATATCATCATTATGATGATAATGATTATGATACATGTATGAATTGTGACTTTTTATTTAAGGGGGAGCATGACGAACGACTGAAGATGGTCCACACATGGAGTCACGCTATATCCCTGGTGTGTGCTATAAAATCTTTACGCCATTAAGAGCATTTATATTAAAGAAGCGATTTATGAACTGGTACGGCGTTAAATTCAGTGGTGCTCATTGCGATAGGGAATACCTTAGACGTCGTTATACTTACAAGATTAATATATTACAAGTTTAATATATTCTGTGAATACATGGAGTCGCTCGCGAATGTACACGAAGCTCAGCGAGAAGATTTCGACGCACCATATTGGAAAAGCGTCTGCGATTTGGTCTCATGGACTCACAAGACACACGAGATCATTTCCAGAACCTTCATTTCGGATTGTTGCAATTGTGTCCTCACCTGGTTTTCCTCACCTGGCACGAACAATGTTAAAAGAAGAACTCGGAGCTTTCTCGTACCATGTTACGTAAGCCGCTTGCCTATATCTGCAATATTTATTTTTAAATATGGATTTTTGTAATGTGAGGAAACTGTGTTCACCCTATATACTTTGCGATTAAGTATCTAACGAAGAGAGTTCACTAGGAGGGGAAAATATAATTTGCTATATTTAATATTGGGGAAGTTGAAACTCGCATTGTTACATATTGAAGATATCAATACCATAATTCCAATATATACGTTAAAGCTGTATACTAAATCGTGAGATGGACTTTTCAAATATCCACGTTCTATGACCCACTAGTTTTGAACCCCTATTATTGTAAATCAAGATATTATTGCTCTTCTCATGAATAACTCCATTACCAGAAAATTGGTTAACCTGCAAAGCTTTCAATGGACAATTTTTTGGGAATAGTAAAAAAAAACTTGGTCCCACACTGGAATCAAACTAACGACCTCTTGGTTTGAACTCGAGTGCCTTAGTCACTGGACCGCCTGTAACTATACTGTACCTGAAAAAACAATGTTCTGATTTGTAACAATAGGCCAAGAAACTCTAGTGTGAGCCATATAACGTAGATGTTTAAAAATTTAATACCGTTTGTTTCCCCTTGAACCTCCTCTTAAAAAAAGACGCGCAATTTACATACTAAATCATGGAACTCGATAATTTAACATACATGTTCCATGATACTCCATCTTACTCCATGATTATTCTTCATCTAGTTCCATGATAACCCATCCACGTTCTTTCTAAGAGAACGATCACTATATATAAATACCAATCAATCAGAATTCTTCGATTTATTTTCAGATATTTCTCCTAATAATCGCTCTGTCTTCTGCATGCATGGCTGCACCACGTTATGGCGATGATGGTGGATACCAAGGATATGCCTCTTACAAGCCATTCTCTAGCATAAATGCACTATTAGTGAGTTCACAACCAAAGCAAAGAGAGGTCGATGTATCCTCGGACAATTCGAATTACGGATTAAGAAAGAAAGGTGAAACTCTTCCATATAAAACTTAATAAATAATTAAAGCTGATTGCTAGTCTAATCTGAACAACATATTAAATATTAAAGTAATTCTCATTAGAATAAGATTTACTTACCTCTTAATGACTCATCTAATAAAATTACTCCAATATTAACGCTCGTTTCGCTTTTCGGACGTTTGACTTCTTTCACTCGTCGCGTTGCCTTGTTTTAAAAGCAGTAAAAGCACTGTTCCATTCATTCTTCGCGAACGTCTGTAGTAAAAGATTTATATACATTCGCAAGGAGATGAATAATCTTAAGTGTGTAGCTTAATGGGTAGAGCACTTGAGCGGCAATCAAGATGACGTGGGTTCGGATCCTACCAGATGCCGAAAAATCATTCTTTTCTTCGCGAGTATTTGATCGTCTTATACATTCAATGTCAAATAAAAGAACTTTTTTTTAAAACAACGTTATATGTGCGTAAAAAACATTTTTATACGTTATTCATTTTCACAGCGTTTTATATGCATATATAACTTTGTTTCATTTAACATTGCTCAGTTTCGACTGTATACATTCATATTCAATGTCTATAATGCAACTAATCATATCGAAGAAAAATGCTTCGGAAATGCTTCGGTATTTTAATTGCGAAATTCCCATATTCACTCATTTATTCTATCAATGAAATTCACCATTTATTTATCATTAATATTCGTTATATATTTATTAATAAAATATAATAGAATCTACCTAAAGGGACCACCCTTTGGAACTGGGCTGAAACAGTCACCATAGGCAGGTGATCACTACACAAGGCGAACTTTGGTATGGGCTTGATAAGTTCCCTTCCAGTTCCCTTTTATAATAGGTGGTCAATTTACAAGGTTCCATTGTACAACATTTATTCATTAAACCAAAATATATATAATTTTTTATTATAATTTTTATTTATTGATATCAAATAATATTCTAGAACTTCGATGTCTCACGAACCATAACTTAAGTATTAATTTTATGTCTCGCTGACCATTAACTAGTGGTGGAGAGGGAGAACGTGGTCTCTCTCTCTCTCCACCGCTCCCATGAAAAATTTAAAAAAATCTATTATCGGGAACTAAAGTTACAAATTCTACTTAATAATATTAGGCCCAATTAATAACTGTCGGTTACAAGGTAAATAATTTTGCTGTTTATATCTATATTAAAACACTTTGAGCATCTTGAATCAGGATTTTGCATTCCAATAGAGATTTCTTAAATTGCTTAGAAACCTCCATCTCCCCAACACCTAGGATGTGGCGCAGAATGGCCCTTTCTGTCCTTGCGCTATAAAAATACAACTAACCCTGTAGAATGTCATTTCTAAAACAGAAATCTCACAGTCAGCATTAGATATTTACTCGTCATAGACGGGCACCTTTTGGATCCATGATATTAAAGATATTAATCCATTTTATGTTTCCCTAGTCATGCGGCGGTGGTGCAGAGGTAACGCGTTTGTTTAATGTATAGTTATCCGGGTTCAACTCCCAGCTGCGCTATAAAAAAGAACGCTTACCCCCTAACTACTCACTATTGTCTGGAGTTTGGTTCCCTAGGCTTCAAGTGGTGCGGATTTCTCGGAAAACTGTACGTCTCGCCGCAGCAGGACCATGACTCTCATTACGCCATAAAACTCACACAAAACCCCCGAGGACCACATTTTGTGAAACAAGGTTTTATGACTTTTATCGGCAAGGATATTGACCCCTATCTAAATTTATTTATTCTAACAGGTTAGGTGATAGCGATAATTTTTTCAAATATAACAAGTAAAACATTCAGTATTAAAACGCAATTAATCAAATAAGTAAATTTTATATTTCACAGTTGGTCATGCATTTCCACATAAAATGAAAAATTAAATAGCACATATTAATAATACGCTACTTATAAATTTTCATATCTATTTTATTATTTTGCACAATTTATTTTACTTTCATTACATTTAATACTAATAGCATATAATAATAATATATTTAATACTAATAGAGTATGTATTAGTTTTGTACATGCATATGGAACAAAATATCCAACTTAAAAAAAATCCCTTATTTTTTAAAGACGTTAGTTTCATTTTATAATCGTATGTGTTGTCTCACCTTGTTTGCCGCAGAATGACCTTTGCTGTCCTTGCGCCATACAAATTCAACCAACCAACCAACCAGTTACATTTTATGAAAATAAGATTAACAAATATTTCTTTTGTGTGATAATTGTTTATAACTATGTGTATATAGTGTAAAAGTAAACAATGTATTTCTCAAATCTTAGTTAATTAATATTAAGTGAGTAAGGGCGGCGGTATCGTTTTTGCCGTTCTGAGGCTAAAACTTAGAAACAACTCTGGGGATAAGAGTATAATAAATATCTTATTTACTGTCTACGCGCTCTTCAGTTCATCCAATCAACCAATTATTCTGATATTAGAATACATAGATAGGGATTTAAGACATGTGGAGCTGTCCATACAGATTGCAATAATCACGTACACACACTCCCAAAGCTATCACTCTTTCTTAATTAATAGAAGAAAATTTTGTTAATTATATGTTATTACCACAACGGCGGCCTTTTAGCATTTTCAACCATAAAATTAGTAAAGTTTTATCATTATACATATTTAGAAAATTTTAAGAACCTAATATTTAACTGAATTAAAATTCCCATATCTTCATCCTTTTCTTTATGCCTATTCTCTATTTATCGAGCAAGCGGTAATTAACAGTCCAGTTAAGATGAATGTCTGACAATTTCCAAGTGGTGAAAAGCACCGAAATGGGTATCTGTAATTACCCTAAAGCCAACAGCATGTGGTTTTTCTGGGTTGTCATCGTTCTTGGTATTAACAGCGCCCAGTACTGTTTTATCTTTCGTGATCAGTTCCAAATTTGATTTTTCTCTATTTTTCGGCCATTGGTTCTTCATCCTTCTACTACCTCACTCTTCTCCTTCTTAATGTTCGTCCTTTCATATTTTAAATATTTCTATACGAAAGCAAAACTTTAGTTGATTTAAAAAAACAATCGTCTAATACAAGCATTTTATGCTTGAAAACAGACATTTTGATTGTTTAGTACATCAAGAATACACGTCAAGGAATAAAATAGAATAATCAAATACTACACCACCAAATATAGATAAGGTTCATAGAAACATAAAGTGATTAAAAAATCTTTTAATTAAATGTTTCATGTTTGAGTGTTTCACATGTTTTCGACCATTCAAAACGATGGTCATTTTCAGATGTATAAACACAATATAAAAACATTTGTACATCTGAAGACGACCATCGTTTTGAATAGTGAAAAACATGGTTATGTATGATTAAAAGATTTTTGAACAACTTCAACCCTGTAATGAATCTTAATAAAATAATAATTAATAAATTAGCGTAAAATTCAATTGTATAACTATCTTTTCAGCACTATGTAAAATATTTTATCTTAACTTTGATGGCATATTGCTTTATCTTTAGTGTCAAAATGATTCGGTATTCTTTTCCTCCAAATTCATTTTATTAATTTTGAATATTTTATCATAGAAATACTTGGGTCCCTACCGAAAGGATTGAGTCCAATATCTTCCGAATATTCTGTTCCTAAAATTTATGAAGCGTTGAAACAAATTAAGAAATATTATTCGAGTCACGGCACCAACCAGTTATTGGGGAGTTCAGCTTCGCCAGCTGGACAATCGACGCAGTATGGAAGCGGTGGCTATAAAATTGCGGATGTGTACTCCAACGAGTATAGTGGTAACAGCTATGAAGAAAAAGATGAATATGTAAGTTCAGTATTTGTATGTACTCACAATGTTTGCATGTATGCACTTACACTGATTTGTGCTTCATGATATATGTTGTTAAACTGCTTTATTCCTTAGAGCTTCTCAACTGATAAAGTGTATAAATTATCTGGTATTTAACTCAAAGTTTTATATTTTGAAGCATTTTTAATTGTAATAATAAATATATAATAGAAGTATTGCGATGGTCTATTTTAAATGTGACCAAGGTTCAGGGGTTCGATTCCTGTATATTAGTGGTTCGGATATTTTTAGAATGCATAGGACCTGTCGCAATATGCTCTTACCTATCTTTACAAAAAAACACTCTCTAATCCATCACTCTCTAATTCGCGACTAATTCGTCACTCCAATCCACCACTATAATTCACCGCCCTAATTCGTGTCTTTCTAATTCGCCACTCTCTAATTCTCAAGTAACTCGGTAAGTTTCCTACGTTAACAATAGCCATCATTATTGCATTTACGAAAAACCCTTAACCTTACCCTTTTTATTGACCATAGACAGAAAAACCAAAAGCAATAGCGGGTTCAATATCTATTGAAACCCGCTAATAATTATATTATTGATACAACTACAATAAAGTGGCAATAACAGCCTCCTACCTTTATTAAGGCGTAATTTAAAAATGACGAAAAAAATGACGCTTTTTTTCATCAGTTGACCTCCGTAAAAATATTTTAAAGTTAAAAAAAACTAGCGGCAATAACATACCATCCGAAGAGAGTCGATCCTTCCTCCCTCTGTTCATTGCTCCACACATTTAATGTCTTTTCAATCCCTCGTAGAATGTCGAATAATCGGGATTCTACTAAATCGTTCGAAGCAGCTTGTGCTTCTTCAGATCTTGTGTCATAAAAACACAATATATTAAATTACAACGCAAAACGAATTAAAAGATAATGGCAAGATCTCACGTTAGTATATTAAGAGTTACATCACCCTGTTCTCTAATCTTACATGGTCTGAATGATTTTCGCTACTCGTACTCTTTAGGCCGTTAGCCTTGTCATATATATATCCTAGCGTCATTGTCGTGAGCAGGGGTTGTTAATGGAGGTTGTAACCCCCCATTGCAATGAAATTTTGTATATTTAACATAGGAATATATGAGTTGTAGCTCTGTAAACCCCCATTGAGCCTATACCTTCCCCTGATGAACTTCGTACGCCTATGCCTGGAGTAATGTTTTTGGGGTGTAAAGATAGAACCAAATGAAATTGAGGATTTTTAAGAAACTTGAACGGCAATGTTAATGGCAGAATTCAAGGGTCACTTTGACTAACTCTTTTACCAGTCATCATTCAGAAACGAAAAGATAAACAGGTGTCACTTTCATCCTTGATAACGATTCAGCATGAAGGCTAGTCGAAACGGCTTTTAGTTTATCATCCTTTTAATTTCTTTTAAGACTTTCTATTTTTAAATAATTTTATACACCTCCGGCTAAAAACATTTCCTGGTGTATGCTTCGTTAACAATATCGCTGATATATTAATCTTAATTTACAAAACGAGCATTGTTATATTCACCTGTCATTTTTTAAAAACTTCCGCCATCCTGTTCCTGCATTGGCGCCAACAGCATAAAAATAGTGGGGGACAACATGCCAGTAGAAGGCATTTTGTTTGAAATTGAAGGGAGATATGGAACCCTAACAC
This sequence comes from Dysdera silvatica, assembly GCA_006491805.2. Classification (NCBI taxonomy): domain Eukaryota; kingdom Metazoa; phylum Arthropoda; class Arachnida; order Araneae; family Dysderidae; genus Dysdera; species Dysdera silvatica. Next base: position 7,541,471 of record QLNU02015270.1, on the reverse strand, counting down.
CAACATTGGGGATACAGGTACCCCTGCGCCCCCTGCTAACGGCGTCCGTGTGTTCCTGAAATATTTCCTTCCCCCTTCCTGTTAATGTGTCTCATTAACAATCTATTTCTCTAAATTCACCAAAAATAGAAGTCGGTGTTCACGAACGGATTTTGTCATCTGTAACTACTGACTTGTGTGGCAGGAACAGATAGTTTAAATTTCCCGTGAACAGCGGAGACTTGTTGTGAAAGAGATCAATTTTTCAACGAGATATTAAAAGCTGGTAATGACTTGCAGATGTTATGGACCCATTTCCTTATCTCTTTCACTTTCTCCCTCATGCGGAAAAAATGAGACACTTATATGCACTAAATTCTCACAAATTACGATTGAGCGATGCCCAGCGTGATAGTGGAATTGGGAGAGTAGAAATATTCCCCCAAGGCAGTGTCAATATCTCCAGTAACCCGTTCCCATTTCCTTGCCTTTTAAAACATTTTTCACCATCATAGTAATTTAAAAAAAGAGTTGGTAAAGGAACAGAGCATACTACAATTAATAAACGTTCTTGATTTCTGATTGGCACATAAGGAAATAACGTCAGACGCGAGAGAAAATAATTATAGTATTTTTTAAAGTTTTCCGAGGACTGGTGTAGTACTGTGCGAGACCTTTCGGATTCTAAATAGTTTCTGCCAGCACCTCGATTATCCCTGCATTCATGGATTTAAGGATTCATCATAGAGTGCATTGATGAGCTTCATAGAGCGGAGTCGCACACCAGCGGGCGTAAAATTAAGGAGGTCCAGTAAATTCTCGGACATATTTGTATTTTTAATGTTTTATTGGAATAAAACAAAAAAAAGTTCTAAAAATCTCGATTATTCTGATGCATTTTTCCTTTGCTTGAACGAATTCACAAATGTGGTCCGCGGGATTATACTCTGAATTTAGTGGTTTATAGTTACATCTCGACGTGCCAGTATACTGCTTTCCTATGAAGTCGTGTTATAATTTCTTATGAAATTCTTGAGGGGTAATGTAGAATATTTCTTTCTTTTGTGTTTCTTATTCTTAGAGTGATTAATTTATAGTAATTTTTAATAATGTGTTTTCTAGTAATATGTGATTTTTATCAGTGTTTTTTAGCGTATAGTAATTTAGTAATTTATTATTGATGTTTTTTACAGTATGTAGTAATTTCTTATCAATACTTTCTTGTCACCGTTTCTAACATAGTCATTTTTGTCGATGTTTCTAATGTGTAGTCATTTTTTATCAGTTTTTAATATGTAGTGGTTTCTTATGTGTAATCTTATTAATGTGTTATTATGTGATATTGATGTAGCGTGTTGTAATTTCTTATATACAGTAAAACCTGTCAAAGGTTGACCGGAAAAAATTCCGTAGTATGCAGGTTTCCGCCTTATGGAGGTTACATGCAAAATAAATACATACATAGTTAAATTCAGTGGTAAGAGATGACTGCGTATACTATTTTTTCTCTTTGCCTTATCCTGCGAACTTTAAGACTA
>QLNU02015270.1:7520036-7539854 GCA_006491805.2 Dysdera silvatica | reverse complement strand
GAAAACGTCCTCAAACTAGATGGGTGGATGAAATAAGAAAACAGGTTGGGGTGACATGGAAGCGAATTGCTCAGGATAGACTTGTGTGGAAAGCATTTGGAGAGACCTTCATCCAGCAGTGGATAGATAATGGTTGAATATGATGATGATATATATATATATATATCATGATTATTATAGAGGCAGCCTTAGAGTAAGTTGAGTTGGGAGATCCTCGCGCAATTCTTCACTAGTGGCATTAATTATATAATTAAAAGTTATTAATTAATATATTAATACGACTAGGAAAATCATCTCTACATAGCGAGCTTTCGTTTCCGATTTGGGAAAGATGATAGTTGGCGTCTTCTATCCGTCATGGTCGTGAAAATCAGTTATCAGGCTATAGATCCATTAAAATTTTAATTTTCTATTTGACTATGAAATGTCTTTAAATGAAATTTAATTTCTTAGAAACTATTCCTAGCAAATTCAGTTTTACGTATTTTAAAGACAGTAGAATGAAATTTTATGTAATTTTTATGGTGAGAGGGGTCGGCCGTAGATTTCATAGCCAATTTCAAAATGACTAGAAGTGATTATTTTCTCATGGTATAAGATCATTCTCATGTGAACGATTTCCTATTACTTTAACTTGTCAATGTGGCCAAATTTGTGAAAGGCAGCATTTGTACAGATTATGTGTAAATTTGTTATTGTTATTTATTAAAGTATATTTTCAAAATGATTGTATCTGTGTTAATGCATTTCATAAATCCATAAAATTTTATTACACGAGGTATTTAAAAAATTACCATTCCTACACGTTTTGTAGTTGAAGTTACTACATTCCTTCCGTAATTTGTAATCGTGCTCGAAAATTATCAGACTTCTCGGATTTTTGGGAGAAATTGTCACTGTTTCCGTGATTTACAAGAACATTGAAGCTACAATAACGGTTTCATGTGAGAAACTTATCACCAAGCTTGTATAAAGCTGCACAAAATATTTTTTTATTTCTGTGTTATCCAATGTTTCCTATATAGTCATATTTTCCTATTCATTAAATTTGAAATTTCTCTAACAATAGTTCACACGAAGTAGAATATATTGCTACGAAAAGTATCATGTAATACAAATTGAGATAGTTGAAATTAAATGTATATTCATTAAAAAGAATAAAACAATTAAAGATAACAAAATTAAAAAATATATAAATATATTATACAATACTATTTAATATAAAAATAACTGTATGGTATAACAAACATAATGACTCAATGAGTTTACACCGGGTGACCTATTTATCTTAACAAACCGAAATATCTCGAAAACTACGCATCGGGTCAAAAAAATTATCAATCAAATTTTCTCGCCTTAAAGGTCGCTATCTAATGATGCTAAAATTGACCTTCCCACTCCGCCCGGAAGGTGGGTTGGGGCAACTTGCAAATTTTACGGAATATTGCATAGTTTTTGAAAGCTTTCCAATCCACTAAATTGCAGCTGCCCACGCCCTCCCTTTTCCTGATTCCACAACAGTTAAGTAGCCGCGTGTAAATCATTCAACAATTACGTATTTCCCTTGTAAAATTTGGAACTTGGCTCCCTCACCCGTGGGGGGTGGGGACCTTAATTTGAGCACAATTGAACAGGTTTCTTGGAAATATTCAATAAGTATTTTTTGATCAACATTCCTTAAGATAATTGCGAAATCTATTATTTCGCGATTATCGCGCTATCTATTACAAATAAAAAAAAAATATATAAAAGTTATGTTAAAATGAGAACTCCGTTTTTTATTGTACATTTGGATTCCCCAAGAAAAATTTTTTCTGGAAATACGAACCTGCAAATAAAAATGGGGATTCCCATTTAAAGTTACAATGTTAGCCTTGCCATCATCCACAAGTGGGGGGGGGGTCAATTTTGCATCATTAGATAGCTCCGTTCGTGATGAACAAATTTTATTGATACTTTCTTTTATTAGGTGCGTAATTTTCGATTTATTTCCGTTTGTCAAGTTAAATGGGACATCTCGTATACATGTTACATGTAATATTTCCCATTTTTTTTAAATAAAAATTTATATACAGTAAAACCTCCATAAGGCGACTACCGTCAGGTCCGTGGAAAAGCGACCGCTCAAAGAAGTGGTCACTGAATAAAGGTAAATTTAGCATTGGGTCTATGGGAGAGGGAGAAAATCCGTTTCCAGAAAAAATAGTTAAGGTAGGTGTTGTTAAGGTAAGTAAAAATGTTAAGATAGGTGATAGTTAGGGAAGGTTTTACTGTATATAATATATACCATACGAGACCCCGCTGCCTTCAGCATTTCTAGTTCCTGGCACACACACACACAGTTTAGGTGTCTCTTACATCAAGTTGCCCATTTTCGATACCTACCGATCCGTAATTCCGGGTTTGATTCCGTAAGTGTCAGCGGTTTGGGCCTTCAAAAAACTGACTAGATTATAATCCAGCATTAACTTAACTGTTCTTGGTTCAAGGCTACGGCCAGGGCATGGCAAATGAGGGAAGTACTTAGTGTTAAAAGCTTTAATTGTCCCCAAAGGAGGTAGAAACATGGAAACGTATAGCTTAATTTGGCAAAGAAAACAAATTTTTAAGGTGAAAAGACAATACTCGAACTTCTGGAATCAAACTCCAAGCAAGAGTGAAAAGCCACTTTCCTCGTTAATGACCATGATGTCACTGAAAAAAAAAAGACACATACGTTCCCAAGCCCTCTATCGGATTCATGACAACATGCAGTGACGAAAAATAGCTTTCTTCTTTCAATGTGTCGCTTTATTTGGTAAGGCCAAGTTGTGTTTCGTAAGGAGAAAAAAAAAACGTTCACCAGTCCGGTATTGAACTCAAGATCCAATGCTGCAGAGAAAAGCTGCTTTCCTCGTTATTGACCATGAAATGGCTCACTGTTAAATGTTTCGTTCCTTATTTTAGTGAAGTGGTTTCCATCGTGGGCCACTTTGGGCTTTTCTTTTTCAGATGGCCGGCCAGTAGATATAACAATAAGTTAACGATAACAATAAGTTTATTTTCCACGCACGTACAAACATTCATGGGGGCGGCAATGACAGTCACTCGCCCCAGGCGGCAAAATATCTAGCTACGCCACTGATCGGCATGATTACGGGTGTAGGGGAAGGCTAACCCCCACAGAAATGAATTAGCCCTCCTCGAAATATCGAAAGTTACAAATGAATGCTACATCAAGAGCAGAGCATTGAAGGGGACATAGAGTGCCCCACCATCTACAACTCCATTGCCCCATAGAGCTTGAGGTTAGGGGCGGATTAAGGCACAGGCGATACGGGCTGTCGCCCTGGACCCCGTTTGGATGAGGGCGTCAAACTGAAGTGAATTTCAACGTTTTTTTAATTGACCCAACAGTAGAAAATCTCTCTAAGAAGAGAAAGGTTAAAAAAAAAAGCACTACAAAATTCAAAACATTCAAATACTAAGTAAATTTACTGGAGACATGCACGGCATGGTAGGAAATGAATCAAAATAAAATTGTTAACACATGTATTCACAAGGATACCCACATTTAATTAGTGCGTGTTGATATGTGCATTTTAAGTTTTGATTTAAATCTACAATTTTTTTTCTTTGATTGGCTCAGGCAAACAATTCCAATATTTAAGGCCATAAAAATTGATATTTTTCTCACCCATTCCTGTCCTTATTTTAATAGGTTCATATATATCTTGCAATCTTGTATTTTTTATATTTTCCCTAACTTTAGAATATTGTATTTATATGTTTGCTCATTTGTTTCCATTCGTATATAACCGTTAAAATATTAAACTCATGAGTTTCAGTGGCAGTTAGTATTTTATATTTATTTCTTATTTCCGATTTGTATTTATTTAATTTTGCATTTATTCAATTTTGTAATTATTCAATTTTGTATTTGTTTAATTTTGTATTTATTTAATTTTGTATTTGTTTAATTTTGTATTTATTTAATTTTTGCATTTATTTTTCATTTATTTAATTACTATTTAATTTTTCATTTATTTAATTTTTCATTTATTTATTTTTGCATTTATTTAATTTTGCATTTATTTAATTTATTTGTTAATTTATTCTTTAACTCTAGCTATTATATCGAATCTGTTGGCGTAAACCTATAATCTCTTCTTTAAGATCGTTCATTTTTTCAATTGCATCCATTTCTAAATTTAAAAGAACAAAAACAAAAAAGAATAAAAAGAAGACTTGGGAATGGAACCTTAGCTTTTGTTCACTGAAAATGCTTTCTAACTAACATTTACATTTCCTGAATATGGAAGCTATTCATTTCTTAATTTTATTATTAAGGTTGAAGTATTCCCTTTCTTGTTATTCGATTTAAGTCCCACATTCGTGTAATTTCTTAGGTAATTCGGCAAGTTCCGGAGTGACCTAATAACATATGAATGGCCACTTTTTTCGCCGGAAAGCAAATAGTGAGAATCGTTTCATTCATACGTGAAAACTTTCCAGAAGGCTGAAAAGAAAGAATGATTTTCACACACAAGTTATTGAATATCCCATTGTTCATGATTTTTGATCTCTTTCCCATTCATAGAATAACCCATTTCTCGGAGAAAAATCAACTATATTTTTTATAATTGTAATGTTGGTAAAAATGCATTGAACTATATTATATATCGTAGATTATTATACATTAAGTTACCGAAAACAATATATTCACATTGTTATAAAAATAATCACTAAAAGATAGTTGAAGGAAATAGCATTTTGAAAATAATTATGTACATATATATATATATATTACACACACACACACACGTATATATATATAATTTTTAATATTAGTTTATTCAAAAATTGCTCTTTATGGCAGAAGTTTTAAAATTTTGAATTGTGGCTCTCTAGCATGTCATGGAAATTTGCTAAGCTTTCGCTGGATCCATTGAAATAACCATCATAATTATCATAGTTATAGTTTAGTTCTTCCCATATCACTTTCAAATTTTGCATATAAAAGAGTCATGTTTAAAAAATCATGAACATACATTTAATATTTCGACGTAATTGTATACATCCACGGAAAAATGAATAAATCATTTGTTACCATTTAAATTAAATTTGCTCCCCGATGGAGCAAAACCTTTATAAGTGTTGAGTTATGTGGACGCCCATTACGCTCGAGCTCACGCCCCCCTCCCCCTCCCCAGTAATTCAAAATACATCTACATTTTACATATATTGTAATGTAAAAAATATACACAATACGTGCTCCCCCCCCCAATAATTCTAAAAACTACGTTGCTGGAGGTCTCAGGTGGCTTACTTGACCCTAAAGCTACCTTTGCTCTCATGCAAGTAAACATTCCCAAGCTTTTTTCGTTATTCCAAGTATTTCCTGTTCGATCTGTCCCAATTATTCTAAGTATACGTTTATCTATATTCTTTAACTGGATGTCAATTTCCGTCCTTTTTCTTATACTCAGCATATTCAATCCATTAGAGCTTCTGTACCACGTCTTGTCGCTCTACGATAACTGAAGCCTTTTTCATTTGTTCTCTGGTCAAGACAAACAAATTTAATTCAGATAACCAGTTCAGTTTTCATGGAATGAAATAAATTTTATATTTAATTAAGATGTGATTCGTATTCTGTGACATACCCATAATAATTAAAATTATTATTATTAATTAACGTGTTGCTCCCGTTCTTTAATTTTATTGTTTATATAGTATTATATCTTAGTAGGCGTAAATAAAAATATTAAATTACTAAACGCAAAAATGAAATTCAAGGGAATAGAGACAAGATAGTAAAGAAGAAAAAATAAAGAGAAAGAGAAGAAAAAATTGGAGAAATGGAGGTTCAGAAACCAACTTTGCATGAAACAGGCATTGGCATCAAAGAAATGTACTCGAACCTACTATATTTCTTTTATTATAAGCATCAGTTAAAGTATGATTTATATGCTGTATTATTACAACCACTTAGGCGTACTTTTTTCATCTTCGTGTCCTTGCCTTACTCTTGTCTTATACTACTTTTTTATTATTTTTATTACCCTTTCTGTCTTCCATAATCGGTCAATTGGACTTCAGCGGGACTTACAATTAGTTTTCTAATGCATTACGCGTATCTTGTTTTGAACACGCCCTGCGGTGGCGCAGTGTGGTAACGCGTTCTCCTATTGCGCGGCTAATCCGGGTTCGACTCCCAGCAGTGCAAAAAGAACGCTTACTCAGAGATCTCATAAAGATCGCACTGCTCACTGTAGTCCGGGGTTTGGTTCCCTAGGCCTTAAGAGGTTCGGATTCCTCGGAAAACAGTAGGTCCCGGCGCAGCATGACCACTGTAGTCTTTGAGCCGTAAAACCAAAAAGAAAGCGAAAGTGTTTTGAACAGATTTTAAAAACGTATGAAAATAAGGCCATTGCTACTTGTGATTGTTCATATCGCAAAATGAAAATCAAAAAGTATTTAAAACTCATCCTCATTTTTATGTATAAATTCAAATAACCTTTAAAAATGGACGTTTTTTTCAGCATAAACACATATTTGAGCATTTTTATTAAATTAAATAAAACCTTATTCAGATGGACACAATTGTTTACATGAGCTGATAATGATTTTACTAGTTGTAATTACTAATATTACTAATAATTACTAATGTAATTACTAGTGAAGTTGATCCTTCCAGGAAGTAAAGGACTGACTGCTCCATGACTATGAGGAATCTCCTGCTGCCCAAAATTGGATATAATTAGTGGAAGCAATAAATAAGTAAATGAAACGAAGGAGCTGGTTGCTTTTATTATAGATATAGAAGTTATGAAGTAAGAAATCAGTAGTGATAGAATGGTTCTATCTCCAATAGATATCTGCGGAAATGTTTTTTTTATATTTTTCAAATTAATAAATAGATTTAATTGAGATTATATTTTTTTCATATATGAGATATTATTACCATTCACAGGGTTAGTTTGTCTAAAGAGTAGTCCATGCACTCTCCCATTTCAAAACTAATTTAGAGTGATGATTTGTATGTGCTCGCAGAGGACAGAATGGCAGGTCATCTGTAGCTTAGTTGGAAGAGCATTTGGTCGGCTACCAAAAGGTCGTGAGTTCAGTTCCCACTAGGTACCGTGGAATCGTTCTTTTCTTTGCTGGCAATTACAAAAAATAGTCCCCGGTGGCTCTGTGTGCAAACAATTTGACAATTGCGCTAACCTTGTGAAGAATCATAATATCTCATATATAAAAAACAATTTATCATGTAATATTACCACTTTGTCGGCTATGATGGGAAAAATTTCCTGTCTTTAAAATTTAAGTGAGTTAGGAAGGAGATCCCGTACCCAAGATACGAGTACACGGGAGTCCAAGTTCCTTCCATGGCATTAGATCATTCAGATTTCTTATAAAATGGGTTTAAGGGGAGAGTTTACTTGAAGACTGAGAGCTATAACGCAACTTCGGCAAACGGATTCATTTCTTTTATCGGTATACTTCGAACCATGATTGTAATCATAAGTTTAGAAATAACATGTTTTAGGAAACCATACACAAGTCCTCTGCAGTTCCAATCCAACGCACAAATATTTCGACGCAACTGTCTCTTAATTATTCCTACTATTGTGCACAATGCTTGGTAAATAAACTTAAAATTGAATTGAATTTTATTCCTACATCTAATGACACGCATGGATGGATTTCATTCAGGAAGTAAATATGGAATGTAAATACTATTGTCTGACGATATACCAGGCTTAAGAAACTCCTTAAATAATAAAATGCTAATTCACTCGGTATAATAATTTATTATAGCGACATGGCCGCCCATATGATTATTTTTTTAGGAGGGGGCTGAGAGAAATTATTATCTTCTTCTCAAGGAGGTGAAACATTATAGCAAATGCACAAGATACTAAAATGCTGCAAAAATAATTGATACTGCTTGACAATTAGTAATGAGCTAAAAAGTACCTTATTTTAAAACACTACTGTAAAACTTTTGAAAGTAAATGTATGGCAGAATCGGGCAAATAAAATTTTTAAATAGTTCGGAGGGGCTCAAGGGCCCCCCTCTGTCACCCTTATGTGCACCCATGTATACTCATCATAATTAAAATTTCTATATTTGTAGCTTGCTGCAGCTTTGACTAATAAACTGAATTCCACCAAATATTGTACATATACTACTAAAGGGATGAAGAAAAGAAATATATATGAAAACCCATCTTAATTTCAGAATTTTCTTACAGGGGCAAACATAGTGCTATACAAGAGTAAATAGATAAATAAAACCGAAATTTAATAACTAAGTCAAATATAATATTTTTTTCTCTTCAAAAAAAACAAAAACAAAAAAACAAAAACAGAAAAATTTAAAAAAAAAATGATACAGAATTTATAATTTTTTTTCTGTGTGGTCATCTTAAAGTCATTGTCTAACAAGAGAATATCTCTAACCTCGTTGTTCAATTTTATTATTTTTTAAATTTAATTCATTTTATTAATTAATTAAAAAGTCACAATTTGTTAATAACAATAATAATGGTTTACTCAATTTATAATATTTTGTATGGTTAGGTACTGTATTGTTTTTAAGTAAATGGTGAAATTTAACTAGTAAAAATGTATTTCTGAGAAGTTAGGATTACATTCTTTTATCCTTAATAGAAATAATTTTTCCCTTTTAAGTTTAAAAAACGGGAAAATATTTTCATATTTTCATTTTCAAAATTTATAAGAACTCATCTATAATTTTTTAAATGTAAAAACTCGTTTCCAACGTTTTTATCTAGTCAAAATAAAATGGCAATTGCAAAATAAAAAATATCGTAAATATTTAAAAAAAAAGGTTGAATGTATGCAGGGGTTTGCATTTAGGTGAAAAATTCTGTTAATTCGTAAATCATTAATCTTATAGTAATTTTTTAAATATTACTTATTTGCAAATTTGTTTCCAAGTTTTACGGTGAGTTACAGTTTTTGAAGGGCGGGATGGGGAAGGACGGAATTTTTATTTGAAATTTTACGCCCTTCGACAATGTACTACAACGTATAACGGTTAAGTATATCTTACTTGTTAGTGTAGTAGCATACACTAGTAGATCAAAACTTTGCAAACACCCCGATATTCAAAAATGGACCTGTTCCACATGCCGAATGGTTGATGCGATTCCTTGTATCTGTGGATATTATTGGGTTTTTTCCTTATGATATTTCTGAGTGTGTCTATACTATTCCAATATAACAATTTCCTGCAACATACAGTCCAAATTTCATATGAAAGATTTTAAATTCAAATCCAGATATTTCGTGCGCATTCCGGTAAAATTAGTTTGGTTTGCATAATCTCGGGATAATTTTCTGAACATTACGAAAGATAATGTAGAGCGTAAGGCAGTAGAGCCTTGTTAATCTAACCACACTAATCCGAAAATCCATTTAATCCGATTTTTTGTCAATCGTCTGTAACGGCCATTTTCCGACAAGACGTAATCCGACAGCTCACTGCGTGTTGCCAATTAATTGAGATTTTCCATAAAGAAAGAGGAAAATTTCAGCCGACTCCACGTCATCTGTTGACTGTTAAGCATGTACGCTAAAACATACACGCATCAAATGATTATAGCTTATAGTAACTTCTGTAGTCAAGACTCGTTAATCCGAACAGCTCTCAATCCCAATTTGCTTACGAATTAACGAGGATTAATTAAATGCGGATTAACGAGGTTTTACTGTGCTTGCTGATGGTGCCAGCGTTTTGGTCGATTACCAAGAGTTCCTACTCAGCTGACACTAAAGACCGGAAGACATCAAGCCCGTGCATAGGACCTCAAAAAGTGGAATGCTTTGATGTAAACAAACGTTTTTCGTAAAAGGAAATTTTTTTTATGGATAATACTATCGTTCAAATAAGAGGTCTAACTTCCAAAATCACTCGTTTGTACACGGTCTCGAAATGCATCATCATTTTTTTCTAGACAGGGCTTGGCGCAAACAAATTTGTCACCCTAGGCGAACGACGTATGCGCCCCCCTCCTCGTGTAAAAAAATTGATGCCTCGATATATTTTGTAGCAATCGAAAAGTGAAAAAATACGACACATTCCGCCCTGCCACTATAATTCCGGTTTAAACGAAGTATGATAACCACAGTTTATTTCATAACTCACAAATAAATGATCACAAGCAAAAAGATAGTCTGGTATTTTATTGTTGTAGGAGAAAATTGTAATTCTCAATGCCTTGTAGTAATGTCAAAGATATCGAAAAGAAAAGAGCATCCCCCAAGTCTTTAGTACGGCAGCAGTACTGCTCTCATCACTGATATGCGTAGCGGTAAAGGGGAAAATGTTATTCAGAGTTACGTAAATTGGTTAGAGGAAAATTTGTCGAAAATATGAGGAAAACAGTAAAGAGAGACACATGTGCAAAGAAGGGTAAATACAGTCGAACCTCGTTAAGACGAACACCAAGGGGAACAGAAAATCTGTTCATATTAACAGTAATTCGTCTTATCCGGAAAGGGTAGTATGTTATACACTCTGACGGGACTTCAGAAAACGGTTCGTATTAAAAGTAATTTATTTTAAGCGTGTTCATCTTAACGACGTTTTGAGTCTATATAGGTGAAGTCACGTAATCAAAAATAATGAATTCAGTTCCATTTACTTATTGGCAAGCTAATTTCAATCATCCTACAGTATATGGTATCCTACAAAAAAAATCCTTTGTTGTGCCACCCTAGGCGGCCGCCTAGTTCGCCTACATAGTCGCGCCGGGCCTGTTCCCAGCATTATCAACACCAAGTTAGGTAAAAGGGGCACTCTCACGGAAAGAAGTTCTGATAGACCATTAAATTAATGGGCATAATAATTTTGCCCATGATTGTACATTTATATTTTTAAAGAGAACGCATAAGGTTGGACAAGAGGTGCCAAGATGTCTAGCTTCCTAGTGGCATATTTATCGGCCAAGGCAGTAAACAAAATGCTAATTAAGTTCTAATTAATTATGTCATTAATTACCGGTATGGAAATCAATTCAAGAAAAATTAATTAATTGAAACTGACTAATTAATCTCCCAACTTAATCGAATGTAAACATTCGAAACAGTATTTCATTTCAAATTGAAGTGTATTTTGGAATTTAATTTTTTCGTTTGTTGTAAATATTCACAAACATGGAATAGAACTGGAAAATAATTCTACTTCAGACTAGCGTTAATATAGATTGAAAATAATCATAACTGAAAGTTACAAGAGCGTAGCTAAAATTGATTCATCTCCATAAAAACTAAAAATATGGAAGTTTTAGTCCATATGAAAGAACATTAATCATGGCAAAAGAGTGTAAAAATTAATTTAAAAATAATTAAATATAATTCATAAAGAAGCGAAACAATTTAAAGGTAATTAATTATCTAAAAAGTATAACTCTAAAACTTCATTCTTTTCATTTCTAGAATCTGCTGATGCAAAAAATTATGAAGTTATTTCCTCTGATTTTGTTAGATTATTTGTTCGTATTTTTCAGTTATAAGCCTGTATAACAATGCACGGAACAGAAAACATAACCCGATCTCTAAGCCACAGTATGCTTGTATACGGCCAAGCTTAACAGGATTCTATCACAATCCAGTGGAGATCCCAGTACGCTTGTATACAGCCAAGCTTACTTGGATTCTGTCCCAAGCCAGTGGAAATACCAGTATGCTTGTATATGATCATGCTTACTGGAATTCTATTCCAAGCCAGTGAAGATCCTAATATGCTTATATACGGCCACGCTCACTGGGATTCTATCCCAAGCCAGTGGCGATCCCAGTATGCTTGTATACGGCCAAGCTTACTGGGATTCTATCCCAAGCAAGTGGAGACCCCAGTATGCTTGTATACGGCCAAGCTTACTGGGGTTCTATCCCAAGCCAGTGGAGATCCCAGTATGCTTGTATACGGCCAAGCTTACCAAGATTCTATCCCAAGCCAGTAGAAATTCCTCTTAGTATTGTACAGGGTCGACTTTGGAAAGTTTGCTTACATTTTATTACATTTCAAGGACACTCTGTGGGTCATCTGGAGTAGAACTGACGGCTTAACGTGACCTTTAAGCTAGGGTACAATTGCACATCAAGCTTGACAAGAGGAACCCAGTTCAGCGGACTTGAAGATCACGAACATAATCACTGGACCCTTGAAACGCCGGGACGAGGTGGAACGTGATCAGTGGAAACTATAATTCATTTTCGACTTTCGTATGGTTCATTTGTTTGCATTTTTACGGCCCAAAGATAGAAAAAGTTATGTTGCTCTGACACCTGCAATTTTTCTAGGAATCCGAACTTCTACAACCAATGGAATCAAATATTGGACTGTGGTAAACAGAAAAATGGCGCGCGTTTCATGATTCCATTGGGAGTCAATCCCTGGTTCATGGACGTCATTTGACGTCTTCAACGCCACCTTAGGACAGTGTGCACCTGCATCTTTCTGAGGAATTCGAACGTTATGAGAGAGTCACTGTGATCAGTTAGTTGGCAAGCGTTCATTTATTTTGGCACTGTCGGAGGTCAAACCAGGATTTACTGTGCGTTAGGTAAACGCATTAACACTGCGCTTCAGGTGGCAGGTCCATTTCCATATCGATACATATATCTATAAATCCTCAAAACTACACATATAAAAAATGCCACAGTGGAATAATTAGGAAATATTAAACAAGAAACATTTAGACGGAAGGGCAAACAGCGGTTTAAAATAGATGCGAAGAACTGTAGAATTTCTAGACCAGAAGGTGTGGCCTTTTGAATGCATCTAACCTTTGTAGATCTTCTGCAGAACATATTGTTTTATCAGAATATTTTCGTACGGTTTTTCTGTTTTTTTAGCCTTAAAATATACGTTTTTAACATAAAGGAATGAAAAATTATTCAAGAAAATAATCCTCCCTAATAAGCCGACATATATAAAATATGCGGCCTTCTAAGATTACAGCTAAATAATGCGCCCTTTTAGCAAAAAAAAAAAGGTGCCCCCCACCATCTCAAATTTAAGATACCACTATTGGAGTCTCCAGCCTAAATTTTTTGTCTAAACATTGAGTACTGATCTGCGATGAGCTATTATGAATATTAACTAGATATCGGTTCATTGAAGACCAAAATATATTTTTTGATCAGGACAGATGGAATATGAAAATGAGATGAAAGAAATGGTGATAAAAACACCGATGAAGAATTGTGTTCCAACGATTGATAGTGAATAATTGAATTAATTGAATACCATTATGGTGTCGACACTATAATAAATATAATAGTAACTTTAGTGAACATAATGGTATCTCGAATCATAGTGATAATCGTACAGTGAACAAAATGGTATCGAGGAGCTAAAAATGATTTGGAAAATTACTGATTCTATTGGATCTAAAACGGAACTATTTTTCAGCCTGTATTTTCTGAAGAAATGAATAACTTAATTAATTTTATTTTAATATTATTACATCTAATTTTAGTGGTTGGATCCGTAAGATAAGAGATCAACATTTCATGCTAAATATTGCTAACTATTAAATAATAGTGAAGTAAAGTTACAATTGCTAACTATATTTAAGATACACTTATTATAGTAGTTAGTGTATATTTATAACTAGAATGATGGTGTAATACGGTTTTTCAAGTGGTGTACAGTAGCATAGGTTTCCCTCTTATTGCAAAAATATACAAAAAGTACATTAACGGATTGAATTACATTTTAAATGGAGAAAACGTACTGAATATATGATCTCATGTTGCAAAAATATGAAATAACATATGAATATATTGCATTACATATTAAACATGGTACTTTCACATAGCAAAGAGATACAAATAATATCTGAAGAGGTTTGTTTACATTTTGAGTATGCTACTATTTTGTTATAAATATATATAAAACAAGATCTTTAGAGATTTCTTTACATTTTAAGTATGCTACTCTCGTATTATAAATATAAGTAAAATAACATTTGGAGATTTCCTTACGTTTTAATCATGCTACTCTTCTGTTATAAATATATGTAAAAGAACATTTTTAGAGATTGCATTGCATATTAAAGCTACTACTATCGCGTTGTAAAAATTAGCAGATAACAAATGGAGAAATTGCACCGCATATTAAATATGCTAGTATTATGTTTCAAAAATATTCACAATTATAACAGATTGCATTAATTTTAAATTAAAAAATGCTAGAATATAAATTACTTGTTTAAAAATTCTGCTGTATTCCATTTCTTATCTAAGCATGTCAATGTTCTTTAAATCACAAAAATATCAATTGCAATACTAGAATTATATCGAAACAGATCTATCTCCAGTAACTGTGTATGGGTTGAATAAATTTAAGTTTTATTACTCCAGTGTTTCAAAAAGTGTAAATAATACCTGGAGGAATTTTTTAAATTTAAAATAACCTACTTCCGTGCCTAAGAAATGGAGTTTATGCTTGAAGAGGTTTCATTACATGTTAAATTAAAAAAAAATGTATGCAAATAAGAATTTCTTTTATTAAAATAGACCGATGATTGAGAAATATACCACTCAAAAACGAAATAGCAGCTACAAAAAACTTGGATACGTAGTTTAGCTTGGATACATAGCTTGTCGAATTCCACAATAGAAGTACTATGTGTTCACTTTGCGGGCTTCCTTGGTATTCCAAATGGCAGCAACAAAAGAATCCCGCAAACCGAGGAAGCAGCGTTCCTTTCGCGGAAGCCCGCAATAAGAACAAAGTGAACACCTAGTATCTGTGTGCAAAGTGAACATGTAGTAGTAATCCTGCAAAATGAACAAGTAGTTGTAGTCCCGCAAAGTGAACACGTAGTAATAGTTCCCCCAAAATGAACACGTGATATTTCTATTATGAAAGCCCGCAGGTTAAATATTCGACACAATTGCAAGTTAAAAAGCAATGTCGAAGTAATCTTTGAGAAATATTTGAGTAATCTTTGAGAAATATCTAAGTATTCTCTGAGAAATATCTAAGTAATCTCTCAGAATTATTGAGAAAAATACTTGAACAATCTCTAAAATATATCTGAGTAATCTCTGAGAGATATCTGAGTAACCTATAAGCAAAATTGTATTGAAAAATGAAATTACATGATTAAAATTAAAAATCTGAAATAGAAATGAATTGTTTGTGTTGCAGAAAAATGTAGTTTTTTGCCTTTTAGGGCGAAAGGATATTTAAGGATATGACGAGTCGGCATTTTAATTGTGAGCTGTGGGATCTCAGGATTCTCGACAAACCGTTAGATGACCAAACGAGAAGTGCAAATGAATTGAAACGAAATAAACTGGCGGAAAACAAAGAAAATGTATTGGAATGACTTGGAGACCTGTTGAAAATGGACTAATATAGAAGAGACTCCTACAGACCCTTATTCTGTGACAAATTAACAGTAAATGAACATGATAATATACGATATTGACATGCGATATGCAAACGTTGAATAATTTGTATTTAACCGCCACTTATCCATAATCAATCCTCGATATTGTACCCATAATTAAAAAATTGAGACACCTCTGAGGTCAATATCGAAAGAAAACACTATTAATGATCTTGCAATGAAAAACAGGGTGAAACCGAAGGGTGAATTGATTAGTGTGAAGTGCAATGCGCATAACACACTTTGTTAAGGTGATATCGCCAAGATAAATAGGGCAATCGCGTTCGCTAAATGAGCTGTAATTGAGAATCAAAAACAAGAATTCATCAATTTCGTCAGAATTTGCGTATAATGCTAGGAACGATGATTGTTGAACCAGATAGGATTGCGCAGACGATTATTAAGTCGTTGTTATTTTTTTTTTTATCCACGTGTGTTACGAGCGAAAATTTTT
The DNA here is from genome assembly GCA_006491805.2 of Dysdera silvatica. Classification (NCBI taxonomy): domain Eukaryota; kingdom Metazoa; phylum Arthropoda; class Arachnida; order Araneae; family Dysderidae; genus Dysdera; species Dysdera silvatica. Next base: position 7,523,975 of record QLNU02015270.1, on the reverse strand, counting down.
ATGGTACACTTTCACTTTGCACTTGCCTTAGGGTATGGGTGTGGTACACTTTCCTCTGGATAAAGAGTGTTATCATCTGTGTCACGAAAACACTAAGATGGGTTGCGTTAAGAAGCGACTTGGCGCAACTGCTTTTATTAACAGTTGCGCCAAATGCTTTTCTTAGTATTTGACGCTTGGGACAATACACCAAAAGTATATTCATATATATATAAGTGAAAAAATGCATATACAAGTAGGACCAACTTATAACGTGCCCACAATTAGCAAGAAAAACAAGTATTTTGTTTAGTATTAATATATTGGTGAAGTGAAGTGAAATACAGTTTAATTGCTTTTAGCGAATAAGATATTTGTATACCCCGTATTTAACGAGTAAAATGACAAATTTTTTAAAACAAAATATGGAAAATTAAAAAAATATATATATCAGTGATTGAGGATGTCTTTATAACTGAGACAAATAGAACGAAACGAACTTACCAGTATTCCAAACCTGAAAATTTTCAGATTTACATAAGGACTTTATGTATTCCGTTCAAAATACATAAGGACTTTATGTATTCCGTTCAAAATACATAAAGTCCATAATAAACACTTTTATGAGGCCATTGATGACATTTATGAGTACATGTTTGATACACTAATTATTTTATGACAAAATTTTAAAGAAACAAAAAAATATGTAAAACGCAGTAAAGAACTATAGATTATTTTTTAAACATCTCTAAATAAATCTTATTCTGGGAATAATTACTAATTTAAGTTCATTTATATAAATATATGGTAGAATTGATATTACATTACAGGAATTTAAAACACAGACGTACGTAAATATTGAATAATTGCAATATGGAACCAACTCCAAACGTCTGCTGAAATTCCAAGTTCAAATTGATATACAATGTAGGTTTTAATATTACAAATAGTCAACAAAAGAAAACAAGTTTTTACAGACTAACAGGAGCCGAACCCGGGCCTTTCCGCCAACTTACCGAATGCCTTACAAACTAAGATATGGTCTACGTCCGATTTTGCTCTCTTTTAAGGTTTATACAGATATTCATACACAAGGAAGGTTTATATAAACATTCATACACAAGGAAGGTTTGTATAGACATTCATATACAAGGAAGGTTTATGTATACAGTCATACACAAGAAAGGTTTATATAGACATTATTACAAAAGAAGCAGAAAATATATTTTAGTTCGGTTCCCAATGATCTTCAAAAACTCTTCTTTTCGTTTACATCTATTTGAAACATTAATAACTGCATTATATATAAATTTGCCCTTGCAATTTCTGCAGACGCTTGGCTCTGGTTCCACATTTGAATTAATCCATATTTATGTAGGTCTGTATTTTATTAAACTGTTTGTATTATTAAAAATTACATTATATGTAATGGAAAGAATAAATAATGTACTTTTGTATTAATTTGCAAATCAATATATTCCATTTATAGGCTGGACATACTCAAATCGACAATTAGTGTATATGACATTTAAGCAGCCAATATAAAGGTCTATTGTTAAAGGAGTCTATTAGAAATGTTATATATATATATATATGCACAATATACTGAAATTCAAGTGGTATATAATAAATTAATTAGATTATAATTATTATAGAATTATCATTATAATAGAATAATTATTTTTTATTATTATAATTATTATTTGAATAATTATTATTTTAATTCTATATAACTAAGTATTCTTCCTTAAATATAGCAAAATTCAAAGCCTGCTTGCATATATAACTTATCTATACATTTATTTTCAAAGCCCGGAATTTTAAATTCTGAAACAAATTTAGCGAGCCACCTGGTATAGCGAATATTTTTGTTGGTTCCACACTTCTTGTAATGTAAGTATCCTACTGTATACCAAAAATTTTATTTTGTAATTTTATTATGTTTTTATATTAAAAGAAAAATTGCAATAATTTTATTATTTAATTATTTTTAAATTATATTTTATTATGCAATTGAAAAGTACTTATAAAAATTTGAAAAAAATATATATATGTCAGAACTTTTAAAAGGAAAAAATGGGCTCTTTTAAGGCCGTGCCACATGGTCACCAATTTCGTCGATGAAATAAAACAAATTTTAGGTTCCAAATCGATTATTTACATTTAAACATTAAAAAACATGCATTTTTTTTGGGGGGGGTGAAAAAAAAATTTTCGACGTTTCAGCATTACAGATATTAAAATTGAACGTATATATGTTCTCTTATAATTCATTAATTAATTAATTTTACTAAATAAAAATGGACTTAAAAAACTAATAATGGATTTTAATTTATAGTTAAAAGTAATATAAGCTTGCTAAATAAGATTTAAAATCAAATGGACGGTCATATATAACTATATCGCGGTTCATAGATTACATGAAACTTTTTGTCTAGTTTCAAGCGGCCTATTGGGAAGTCTTGCGATGTGTAAGCAAATGTATGTTCAGTGCCGCCACAAATAATTTTACTGAAAAATATTATATATATTAATCGATATATTTCTAAATCGATACAACTATACTAATCAACTTAAGAACCCTAACCGATTATAGTTAAAAAAAGATGTAGACACATAAAATACAATACCAATCAATAGTAGATATATTAACATGTCCTCATATCAATTGCGTGAGTACTGTGTCCCAAGACTTCTTAATGTCTTATAGTGTATCGAAATTAATGTGATTTTAGTTTAACGTGATTTCAGCTTAACGTAATTTCAGGATCATGATATCATGCAAATATAATAACATCCCAATCTTGGTCCGAGAAAACACAAAACTTTTGAATTTCGCATAACATCACTGTTACTTGTGATATAATAATTACACTCATTAGCATCACAAATTATTAAATCACAAATTAAACTCACTAGATTCCCGTTGAGCTTAACGTGTGTAATCATTTAGGATTTCAGTAGTTACGTTAAGTTAGAGTCGGTCACGATTCAGAGGGCTCACCAAGTAGTCTTAGTTATGTAAAATCATAAAAAGGAGTATTCAATAATCACAATTATAATGTTAAGTTGTGGTTTCAGAAATTGGAAAATTAATGAAGTCAATTTATTTGGTCAATTGTTATACAATTATCCAATAATTAAAGTGTCATTTTATTGGAAAAGGTTTAAATAAAGTAATAGAAACAGGTATTAATTAACCTTGCTGCTTCTCTCAATTGCGACTCACATTTGAAGTCTTCGGGTTTTTTTTTGACACATGCTATTTTTATACCTAATATTGATACATTTTTAACATAATATAACTATGTTAAAGTGAAAAAATATACAAACAATGCACAACATACTGAAACAAATATAATATTTATATTATAATATGTGTTATCTAAGTAACGTTAGGATGGTTTTGGAAAATAAAGGATATTATATGATATATATACATATAAATGAGTTTTCCAAATAAACAGAATTCTCCTTGCTTCTTTCTACTTGCAGTTGTTGCACATAACGGTAATTAAGGAATGACTTTTACGAACTCACATATTACAATTTTTTACAATTATACTGGTTGTGTTGTCATTTTTGCACAAACCGCAATGACCCCGTTTTGTGTTTGGAGAGAAGATGCCATTTTCGCAGCTGTACTGCATCATTCACTTATTTTTGAGGCCTTTACTACAGTTGTTGAAAATTTACCCCTGAGCAAATATTTTCGATTCATCATATTTGGTTTTAATAAGTTTGCCCAAATTGTCCTAAAAACTGACGATGATTTCGTAGTTTTTCATTTTGTGGTTCGTGTAAAGTTCTGAAGAGGATATACAAAGAGATGTCAAATATATTGAAAAATATAACATATGCCCAACTATTAGTTTTCTTGTTATTATTTTATCTTTTTAACATGCATTATAGCAGACCAGGATCTTGTCAACTTTATCCACTGCTCTTTTTGTTGCATTA
>QLNU02015270.1:7494553-7519936 GCA_006491805.2 Dysdera silvatica | reverse complement strand
ATTTAGGTTGTAGTGCTGTATTGATAATATTTTATATAGTGAAATATTATATTATAATAAACTTCTATATTAAACTGTATATTAAATTATACATTAATCTGTATACTAAAATATATATTAAACTGTGAATGAGTTACTTTCTTGCATATCCACGAATTTTCAGTTTAAACAAGAGATTAATTTAAAAAAAATGCTTCACAAGCAAAAAGTGGGAATTGAATCCGCTGCCTTCGGAATATTAATTCTGTACTCAACAACATATGCTGGGAGATTAATCGGAAAAGAATATACCTGTTTGGATTTTATTTGTTGAAAACCATATCATTTATGTAAAACATGTGTATATTATTTATATATATATGTATATATAAAATTGCAACCTTGTATAAATTCCCCCTTATAAATTTTCTGGATTTGCTGTTGCCTTTACTAATGGTTTCAATCCATTAAACGAAGTTCTCTGGGCTTACAGCAGGGGCATAGGAAAGGGGAGGCTTGGGGTTTCAAGGCCTCATTGGATATAAAAATACATTTCCTCCTTCAACGCCACAATAGATTTTCTTCGTTAGAGTTAATTAATCCCCTTACAAATTTTTAATTGCTACGCCCTGGCTTACAATATAGAAATGTATTCTGTTGATGGGGCAAAATTGCAGAATTATTACGGAATCGAAAACTTAAAATTGCATACATTAGTTTACTATACGATAATATAAAATATATGTTATTTTATAAAAATCTATCACGATTTTAAACTTATTTATAAATTATCCCTCTATCTATCCTCAAATTGAAACGATATTTAAACATATTTCTAAATGGAAATAAAAAGAAATCTGTCAAATATGTAGTTTTTAACATAGGCTATTGGGCAGAGGAGTTAGTAAAAAAAAGAGGTTGCATATTTTGTCTTTGAGTAAGATTATACATTGTTCTTCCTATTACTCTTAAAACCTCAACAACTCGGGATTCAAGATTATACATTGATGTTCAAAAATTTAGCAACAAAACTACATAATAAAATAAATTTATTTCTTTTCATAAATTGATCTTCATAAATTCATTTCGTTTGCACATACAAATATGTAGAACATACTTCCATAAACATCATTTTGTATTTACAAAATTCATAGAAATTATTAATAAATGTGCTAATTAAAAAGTTATAGTTAATAAATTAATAAAATTAATAATTGAAGTACTAATAAGTAAAGTTCATTTATCTGTCTTCATTACTTTATTTGTTAAGGATTTCTCTGACGTTTGTTGTTTCAGTTTTGATCGCTAGTGCATTTTTGACGAAATGAGAAAGATAAGTTTTTCTTCGCTTCACACTTTAAACGTTGGCTTCCGCTTACAAATGTAATTTACGTCGCTACTTTAAACTACCTTGCAAAAGAGAAATTCTTTGCTAAATAAGTTATAAGCATTTTGGAAAGCTTCAAATTGGTTTTCATTTAAAACAATATGAAATTTGAGCGAATAATTACAGGTGTTTGTAAAAAATAATCACTTATTTCTAATATAAGTTTCTTATAAGAAATGCTAGGGAATAATTAGAAAAGATCTACCGTTGAAGAAATTAAAATACTCTTATAAATACATTAATAATTGTGTCGATTAAAAGTTGTTTCTAAAATATTTTTAATTAATATTACAGTAGATATTGTAATACATATAATAAAATTTAAAATGTTGTAATACATATAATAAAATATTTACAATATATTAAGAATGGAAAATTGGAGCTGTAAAATTCGTTCTCTGAATATACATTCTCTAACAATTCGTTCTTTGAAGATCCATTCTCTAAAGATTCGTTCTTTGCCTAGTGAGAAATCACCCATAATCTAATTTCCCAGCTTTGTTTTAAATGCACTTTACCAAATATTTAGCATATCATGTACGACAAAAAAAAAGACCTCCGATTTATTTGAAACATTCAGGTAATTTCGCAAGGACTCATTCTAAAATAGTGTATTTATCGCCTCAGTTGCAAAATTGCTTATTTATTTTAAATCATTATAATTTAACATTTAATTTCTGGCATATAATACTAAAATTGTAAAATAAGAACAAATAAGGGTGCGAACAATATTAATTATTATGGAATTTGGGAGTGGAACGCATTACCCACAGGTAGTATTAAGAAAAGTAAAAACATTAAAGAATTTAAAAACATTAAAAAAATATCTCCTTAGAAAATAAATAAAAAGTTCCAGTTATATGTATCGCCAGTTAATCACAATAATATGTGATTTAAAAGATTTAAGATACGTTTTAAAATATATCTCCTATACTACAGTAATTGCGGTTATTTCTTTCGATGGTTCATATTATAAATTGTTTCTTTTGTGCTGAATCTGAATTGTGTGAGCCTTCTATTAAATTTAATTTTTTTTAAAATTCCGATAGGTTCAATTGTATTACAGATCAGTACCATTACTATCAGTACTGTCTACTAATATTTCGGGTTTCCTTATTATCTTAAATTGTATTTTATTTGTATCTTAATCTGTTAATTACACAATGTTTTACTTTCGATTTGAGAAATTTTATCAGTTTATAAATTTTGATTATTTTTAAATATTGGAGGAAGATTGTGCCACCTGTGCGATGGTCGATGGTGATGGGATCGTGTTAGCCATTTTTGTCCTTTCCTCCCATCTCCATCTCGTCATATTTAATAAAATTACGATATGTTTCTTTATATTGTATATGTTGCTCGCTGAGTAATTAAATAAATTATTATTAACATATCTAAGCTAGGTATGCACAATCGTTCCTCGGTTCACTCAGTGACGTCACCTGACTCAAAAACTGAACAATTTGCATCTGACCAATGACCCTTTAGATCCTATATCAATTCTTACCATATTACTACATATCACATCATCAGGATTCAACAAATCCAGCTGTCACCGTTGGCAACTAGATTTCTATAGACGGCCAATAAGTATTTGAGATATTATCCAAAATATAAAAAATTCTGTATTAATGATCTTATGTGTTTGAAATGTATGGTATCATTTAGTTTTCTTCTTTCTGAATCGGGCAAATACAGTTCTCCCAGATTGGACGAGCCCTACTCATTCTATATACATTTTTATAATCTATCCGTATATCTTATTAAGGCCTTTAAGCGCCTCAGTATCTTAATCATAATCTTGGTGTAGAATGCCTAATGGTTCATTTAATTCCTAATTCCCATAAGATTTGCTTCATGTTCAGTTACATACGAAATTAATTTTTCTGAAACAATATACACGTGTTTCAAGTTGAAAACTGAAGGGAGATAGTTTTAACATTTTGAAATAAATTGAAACATTTGTCCAAGTGACAGGGTTGGACCACCAAATTCTTTGAGGAAATCATTCCCTTTGATGTTGATGAATCATAAAGACTCATTCTTTAAATCCTTTAAGAGAATCGATCTGACATTCCATTCTATGGTGTAAATTAACCAGAAGATAATTGCAGAGCCATAGAATGAATTTAAATCAAATACTGGTCACAGATGCCATTTTCCAGTATGCAAATCGCGTAACGTGGCAATTGAAATCAGAATTTTTAATTACCCAAATCAGCATAATGGTTTCTATTAAAAAAAAAATCTAAAAGGAGGGCATGCCTCGTGGGAACTGCCTTGGCCTGTGAATTGGGAATAAGGCTACTGAGCAAAGCATCAATTTCATTGGACAGCATAAATCGTGGGTTTATTTTCTTTCACTTTCACTTTCAGCATTAATTATTGCTAAATTAAATTTAATCCTCTGTTGAGTTGTCAATTAGTTTTGAAATGAAATTAACAAAAAATTTTGCAGTTATAATATTTGATCTCTTTTTTCACAGTATCGCCCCGAAAGCCCTTTCTGAGTAAATTGTCATGAATTTTAAAGCAAGAGATAAATAAGTACACTTAAAAGCAAATTAGCAGCTATATATGCAACATTATATGTGGAAACTGTTTAATGATAACTCATATTTGGCCTTTTCTTTATACTATCACTAGTGCCTGAAGAACCCGGGCCTTCTTAATGGCCATAATTTACCCTTTTCTGCCTAAATCATTTCTTTATTCTCTCATTCCCATTCTTTTCTGAAGTCTTTCTTCACAAATTCTGCCATCATTTCCTGGGTCATTCCATTTTTCTTCTTCGATCTTAATTGGTTCTAACGTGCATTTGACCTACTCCTTATATTAACCCTAGCCCCTGAAAGACCTGGGCCTCCTTAGTGATCATCGCTCTCCCTTCTCTGACCAAAGAATTCCTTTTTTATTCTCTCATTCTTTTCTGAGATCTTTATTCACCAAATTCTGCCATCTTTTATAGGGCATTCCACGTTTTCTTCTTCCATCTCGATTGGTTCTAACAGGCATTTGATCTTCTCCTTATGTTATCACTAGTCCCTGAAGGGCCTGGGCCTCCTTAATAATTATCACTCATCCTTCTCTGCTAAAATCAGTCCTTCTTTATTCTCTCACTCGTATTCCTTTTTGAGTTCTTCATTTACCAAATCCTGTCATCTTTTATGGGGCATTCCGCATTTCTTCTTCCATCTCGATTGGTTCTTCTAATCTTCCCATCTACTCAGGCCCCGCCCATTCCTTCTACAAGTCCGAGCCATCTAAGTCTTCTTTTCTTTTTCCTTTCGCTCCTTTTTTTTACTTCTGTTTCAAATTTTAAATTTTTATATAAATAATATTATACATTTTACTATTTTTGTTTTAAATTTTCTATTCAGTGATTTTATTAACAGCCCCGAATATTTTCCGAAGAATTTTTTTTCTCATACTCATAACATTTCTTCGCGTCCAGCAATCATTGCCCATGTCTTGGTTCCATATAAACTACAGGTTTTATAAATTTAATTTACATGTATAAATTACACACATAGTCAGTATAATTCTCTTAAGGCCTAAGGAACTAAACCCTAGACTACGGTGAACAGTTAGTCTAGTAAGCGCTCTTTTTTCGGCACCGCTGGGAGTCGAACCCAGGATGTTGGTATTTATCTCTTGGTATCGATTTTCTTGGTACCACCAAAGTTTGACTGAAATTAATCTGAAGCAAAATAACTTTTTCTGAGCCTTATGAGTCATAATATTGTTTATATTTTACAAGAACTGCAAGGGTCATGCTGCGTCGGGCTCTTAGGAATCCTAACCCCTCAAGGCCTCAGGAACCAACAAACACCCGGGATACGACGAGCAGTTAATCGGCAAGTCTATACCGGCACCGTCAGGAGCCATACCCGGGTTAACGACCCGCTAGGCGAGAACATGTTGCATCACTGCTCCACCGTAGGCAAATTTATGGAAAAAAGGTAATCCAATTTTTTCAGTATATCTTTGATCCGGCAACCCGAAGTTCATGGGGTCGAATTCAACTTGAGACATTGTTATTTACTCTTCTGCGTAAAAGTAGTCCTGGAGATTGTGTATTTCAGTTTGTTTTCTTGGTCCAAGAATCTCTGTGGACCTGCGCTGATGTCATGGTAGCGAGTCTGTTTACTGCACAAAAAACCCAGGTTTGAACCCAAGCGGTATAGAAAGCCTGTCATTTCTTCCATTTATTTTCAGTGCGGGGTTTCATTTCCTAGGGGATTGGTGTTCGGAATTGAGTGTGAAACCCAATCGTATCAAACAGCAGCTGCTGATTTAGTACTGGTCTATAAGATTTGATTTGCTAAGCGACCGCGGATTTGGGTCTTCCGAAAACTGTAGGTCCTGTTACAGCATGGCTTTCGTTGTCCTGCCGTTGTGAAACATGAACAGAAATTACCAATTTGAAACTATATATCTTTCTTGCAATATTTGAAACTTGTAATATATATAATTAGTTTTATATACAAGTTTCTGGTTTCACAGCCATGTTTATTCCATAAATATAAATTGAGACCGTTCTTTATATTCTTTATTTGGACTTTTTCAAAATGGTTTTATGTATTTTATGGCGCAAGGACAGCAAGGATCATTCTGCGCTAATTTTTCACGATGTGCTTTAGTTTGATTATCCATTATGGCAATCAAGAGTATGCAACATATTGCATATTTTCAGTGTCGGATTTACATATAGGCTAAGTAGCCTAAGGCCCGAGAATTTGAGGTTTGTCAGGGGCCTTGAAAGGGTCTGTTGTAATTTAAATACAAGCGTTATTTTATTCCACATTTTAGGCCAAAAACTTTTTATAATTCCATATCCATCATTAGATTGTCATTCATCATACCATCCGAAGAATGACTGAATAGGAGTAATTTTTTGAGTGGAAGGATGGAGGGTTATAAGCAGAGGGGTTACTCATAAATAAAAAGATCTCTCTATCTGTCTGTCTATTTGTCCGTCCGTCCGTCCATCCATCCATCTATCAATCATTTTCGTCAGATTCCCCGCGGTTAGAGACCTATCACCTCTTTTAAGAGTTTTCTGTCTTTTCACGCCTTTAAAGCCAAAATCTTTGATTGGTACTTAAATCAAGTATGCTCTGCCTGCTACTTCTGCCTTCCCACTCTTTCCTTTTAGTTTTCAGTTCTTCCCCCTCCTCTGCTCTCCCTGCTCTTCCTTTTCCATTTTTCTTTTGTCTGCCTTTCCTTATAAATGTCCTCTAAAAGTGCACCCACAACAGCCAACTCAAAATTCATTTACAATTTTCTACTGTTTTCGTTTCTCCTACTTCTTCTTCCGGCCTTGGCTGCAAGGAAAAACATTCTTACTCTGCAGCTCACAAAGATTCCACCTTTGGACTTCAACCTTCACTTGTAACGTCTTCGAGTCAAGACTCTGCTCATAAACTCTGTAAATGTGATATTCCAGCGAATCCGAATCTCTTAATAACAATGCGGATTTGTACGCGCGAATCAATATCTTTGTTGTTTCTTGTTGAATACGAGAAATCCCTTGCTTTTTTTACCGGAAAGAGAGCCCCGTTACTAGCATCGCTACTGCTCTCTTTCCGTTTCCCAAGCAAATCGTTTGTATGGTCTCCTGCGGTATAAAATAATAAGGAATAAAGTATTACTATTACTAAGGTTCCCATTCTATCCTTTCAACCTAGGGCCCAGAAGAACTTTAATGCGGTATTGCACATTCTATCGCATTATATAGTATTTCATTACAATACCAATTTTGCATACAGTTGTCCCTCGCTATTCGCGGGGGTTGTATTCCACGACCTGTCCGCGAATGGCAAAATCTCGAAAAATATAACCAAAATTGTATGTGGAAAAGAGGGTTACGTTCATAGCAATTATCTTGCATATTGAATACTGTACATTACTAAAAAATTTTTGCGAAAAAATGCAGAAAAAGTAAATATGTTTTACTTACCTTTTTTCTTGTATCCTATTTGTTCTCATACAAACTTACAAAAGTTTAGAAACCACATACAGTAGTGCGTAATAACAACATCGAAATGTTACACATATGTATATACTCTATCTTTATCCCTGCAGTACGTTATATAGTAGGCCTATACGTAATATGAATAATGTATACGTATGTATAGGTTATTGTTTTGACATAAAAACTTCTAATTTTCTAAAATTATTTTTAAAAATAAAACAACCTTGAGTAATCGAAACCGCGAATAGCCAGGGACGACTGAATTGTATTATTCAGTATTCTATCCCATATTCTATGAAATAATTAATGATTCTACTACATTATTTACTGATTACATTACATCAGCTTTTATCATCTCGCATATTCTATTGCGCTATAAATTATTTTAGCAAACTGTCTAAATAATTAAATTGCATTTTTATTAATAAATTAAATGCACTATTATATAATTTTATCGGTAACAAAAAATTATCCTCCATTTTTTGCTAACACTCTCTGTTATATGCGTGTTTCTTTAATTTTGTAGCACAAATGTAGCCACAATGACGTAGCATTTTAAATATGCCACCTCCCTTCTCTAGTCAGGGTGCTAAAATTTGGCTACGTCCCTGCTTATTTAAGACCGTGGGACACGAGATCTCATGCTTTTGTTTGCACATAAATTGTCCTCTGAGGTTATATTGTCGATTTGCCTGATGGCAAGGGAACCCCGTATATCCCCAAAAGAAGTGGGCCCCTCAGACATTAGACAATGTGCTAAAAATATTAATGACACGTTAGCCCTTTAAAAATATAATAGAAATTACAATATCATTACCGCTTTTAACTAAAAATTACGCCCTCCCCAGTTATGTCCTGACAAGCAACGGTTTTATACCCTATCATTGGACAGTTACTTCTAAAAAGTAATTGTGTTACAGTTATAGTTACTATATTTCAAAAGTAACTGTGTTATGGCCACAGTTACTTTATTGTAAAGTATTAGCTAAGTATTGTAAATTATTAGGTAAGTTACAGTTGCTTCTGTAGTGACTGTAACAGTTACTTCTACAGTTACTTTTGGCAGTTTCAAGTGTACACAATAAAATTTTGCAATTTAGTCATTTTACCTTTTTTAAGAAAGGATAACATTTAAAGAAACACATGCATATAAATAAAACGCAGAAATTACTCAAAAGCTTCAAAAGTAGCTGCATATGAAAGTTCTCATTTAAAAGTCTTGCTCTGTGTGATGAAAGACCCAATCCACTTACACTAAATACCCTCTCAACGAAAGCATTTGTTGGTAATTTAGTGTTAATAATATACATTTTCAGGCTACTAAACCCATGTAATACCGACGGAAATACCATGTAAGGTTCTTTACGGTAGGCGAAATTGCTTACGCTCATTGGTTAGTATTTGATAAATGTTACAAAAGAGGGGTGAGGGTTCACGATGGACGGATGGAATTGTGATGGCAGGAAAACAATAATTGTAACGGGTGCACGTGTGTGGTGCGTACGATTGTTGAACACGTGAGATAAACTGATAGGGTTTTTGTAGGCTCTGATATAAACATGTTATGTAGACTTGAAGGTTTGCCCTAAGTGGAGGTGGGGGGATGCGCATGTGAAGTAACGGAGATCTAACGAAATTTACGGTTAATCTGTTGCCACTGAAAATTAGCTAAGTTATAAATAATTACAGTTATTTTCTTAAAAATCTAACGGCCTTACTCAGCTTTACCCAGAAAAAGTAACTGTTATGCGTAACTCATAACAATTTTATTAACAAAAAATTGCTTTGGTGAAGTAAACACTTTTGCAGTTATTCTTAACACAGAGTTTATTAATGAATCACATAAAAAGCTTGCCGAGCATTTAACTATTTTCTAGCGGTTTTATTTGCATATTCCAATGGATGCGTTAGTGTCAGCGCCACCTATCAGAGATCTTCGAACTACATTTTTTTTATTGTGTAAAACAAGCACCTCCAGATAACATCTATCGTCTAAACCGCACTTCAATGTGTTGATTTTTCCTTTTTCGTGAACTTTTAAAATTTATACGGACTTTTGGTTGACCCTATACCAGGGGTGGGGTTCGCATGAGGATAATAAGAGCCGCAATGAAATTTATCGTACATTATAAAGAGCAGCACCAACCATGGTTACATAGTATTAAATACACAAATTTAATTAATATGGTTACATATTGTACCAAAGTCTTAAGTGCTATGTAAATTATACATATGAGAAAATATAATTAAGAGAAAGAAAATACAAAGTAATTATTTCAAAATTTAATAATAACTCCTAGATGGACCTATCGATGCAACCGAAGGTCTACTTTTGAAGCGATTACGTACAACTTCTATTCTTCATTAACCGATTCACTTTCTTAGTTAGTTAATTTAACAAGCTTCGTAAAAAAACTTTTGAAGAAAAAAAAATATATTTAAATTTTCGATGGGAGCCGCAGTTAATTCAGTGAAGAGTCGCATTTACCCACCCCTGCCCTATATCACACGTTGTGCTACGTCGATTTTACGCTGAGAAGTAGGGAGGGATAAATTACTTTGAGCGGTTATAACAGCTAAGTTAAACCGGAAGTGAAATAAACCGGAATAATCGAAAACAGGTTATTTTTGCAAAAACCGCGATCCCTACTGATAAGGCATTAAAGTATGAATTAGGGATGTACAGATCTGAGGATGGATTAGTTATAAGAATTTATATCTCAAAAAATTTTATTATACAATAGATTTAAAAAAAATTAAACAAATGATACAGTGTTATCACTGCTACGGTTATGTTAAAAACAATAAATAAATAAAAAAAGTCATGATAAATTGGATTATTATTAATAAAATAAAATGGGCACATAAATAAAATAAAACTTTGAAAAGATAGATGAAATGTCGAGTAACATCACGCAAAAAAGTTTTTATATTCAAAAAAAAAATCCCACATTCACCATTAGATGGCAGCACTTGTCTATATACCTTATATATGCCCAATGAATGTGGAAAAATTTAATTTACTTATACTGTATATTAGGGCGGCTCGAAAAAATCGAAGTATCTTAGATCTTTCTGCGGTAGTGAGGAAAATTTGTAAATTCTCATCATTAAAAAGTGTGCAAAATCTTATAACTCTGAATTGATATCTTCTGTCGCCTCAGTGGGCCGAAAGTTATGAAAATTGGACTAAAAATGCTTAAAATTCAAAATGAATAAATAATCACAGATTTTGTTGATCCGTTTGCGGTAATGTTTAAAAGTTACTATTTTTTAACAACAACATCTGTACAAAATTTTAGAATTATACGTTAATATCTTCTACCACCTCAACGGCACCGAATTTTGGAAATTGAAGGCAAATTTTTAAATAAACACACATTACAATTACCTCATTTTAATGCGAAAAGAAAATTTATTCTATCTTCTAGATATACAAATTAAAAACGCATTATTGCTTGTAATCTTTTTTGGACTCAAATTTTGGCATGTGTTTTCTGGATTCTAGTGTTGCTCTAATAAATCCATCCCTATTCTGTGGTCCAACTGTTTTTTCAGAGGCTTCAGTGATTAGTTTTACAATTCGCTCAACTACTTGTGTGTGTGAAGGATATTTAATAAAGTTCCAGCCGTCTATTGGGGCACCGTCCTGCATCATCTTCAGAAGTTCACGGGAATTTCTCTTTCTCTGAAAACTGGAGGCGATGTCACATAACAAGTTTGCTAGTCTACGTAGTAGCTTCTACGTAGTTTGTAGCTCCAAGGTTAACAGCAGGAATAACGAATCTTCGAACACAATTTCCATCTGGACCATTTTCCCTTGCCTTGATAATCCGCCCAGCTGCAAGCGTCCTAATATGGCATCTCTCATCAGTTAACATGGCCAAAAGCATGTTTTCTGGAGTCGCAAAGTAAGCGCTGCGAGAAGTTACTGGTTCGATTATGTCAGGATACTTCTTAGTCAAGTACCGAGATGAGCTGATGAAATGCCACAGGTATCTAGTATCATCCTTTATGGAATGACGAGCCTTAATTCGAAACCATGATGGTGCATAGACTCTTAGAATGAACACAACCGAAGTTAGCAATTCATTTCATGGGTCTGATGTTGATATATAAAACCTCAATATTCAATTGGCAGTTGTTAGCCAGCGGGCCGAATTCAACGTTGATGGTTGACGCTTAGCTAGATCTGAAGAACAAACGCCAGAACTCATCGCGGTTCAAATGTTTAAGAAGTATTTCTGATTAGAACTTAGGGCGGTGGGATCAATGCCTGACAAGTCGTATTCAAATTTAAAATTTTTCGTGAGTGATGGTTATTTTCCATGGTATGAGAGTATCATATCACAAACACATTTATATGAAATTGAAGGAACGGATGCATGGAGGTATAAATTTTCAATCTTCAAAGCAACAATTTTGACGATAACAGAAAAGCATGGGTCATTGTTTAAATTAGTTTCGCAACCGATACGCCATCTCTCGTGAGCGCAACATTTTATAATGTCCTCATGGGTCGGGAGCATACTTAAAAAATCCTTCAGTGCTCCAGAAATAGAGCATTGCAACATTTGCCGACATGAAAACTTTGACTGCGATGATTTTGCCATTTCTAATATTGACCAATATCTCGTACTAAAAATACTGATGAGATACACAAAACTATTAGACAAACCCCTTAAAAAACGATAAGACAAAACATTACATACAACATGCACGACTGCCGTCGCAAGTGTAAAGATCGCCCGCTAAGTGAAAGAACACTTCTAGTGCTGTATCAACTGAACGTTTCGAAACAGATTCGACAAGCAGAAACCGGTTCTTGTAGAGCAGGTTGACAGGATGCGGCGCCAAAAAGTCGAGGAGGCGGCAGAAGACATTAACTTATAATTCTAACTTACGAAAGTAATAATGCTTTTGTAATTTGTATGTCTGAAATGTGGAATAAAGTTTCTGTTCGCATTAAAATGAGGTAAGTGTAACATGTAGTTATTTAAAAATTTGCCTTCAATTTCCAAAATTCGGTGCCGTTGAGGCGACAGATGGTATCAAACTATAATTCTGAAATTTTGTACAGGTGTTTTTGTTAAAAAGTAGTAACTTTTAAGCACAACCGCAAACCGATCAACGAAATCTATGATTATTTATTAATTTTTGAATTTTAAGCATTTTTAGTCCAATTTTCACAACTTTCAGTCCATTGAGGCGATAGAAAATATCAATTCAGAGTTATAAGATTTTGCATGACTTTTTAATGATGAGAATTCACAACTTTTCCGCACTACCGCAAAAAAGATCTGAGATACTTCGATTTTTTCGAGCCACCCTACTGTATATGGTATATAAACCAATAATATCGTTTCATTGTTTACAGTAACAATCTAATTCTGTTTTCGAACCATACTGCTATCAGTAAAAGAGGCGGATTTCAGATTTTTCCCCCTGAAGGCCCTGACATTTTGCGCCCTAATGTTACTAAACGTAAATAGAAGCATGACAGAGATTTTGGCGCTTTTGTCAATTACTTAATTTATTGCCCTTTGCGGTTATTTCAAATTTGTCTTTTCACAAGTATATTCCCGAATTTAGCGCCGTTTGAACGTCTCTCTCTAGGCGGCGCCCATAACAGTTTTCCCTTTGGCAAATGCTTGGTGCTTAGCTATGCCTTTGAACGTAACGAATCGAAATTAGTAATTTAATTGGCCACCAAAATAAAACCGCCTTTGCAAACTTCTTGGCAGTAAACTTTTCGTCGCAAATTCTCAGGGGCTCAAGCCCCCCCCCGCATTGGATATCAATACATTAGTTTCTTTAAATTCGCATCACATTATCTTCTTTAAAGCCACTTGAGCCTCCCATAATATTTGAATTGTTACGTTACTGCGCCAAATGCTACACAAACGGAAGATAAGGAAGCTGAAACTTCATTCGCATAGGCCTAGCAGTTTTTATCCAGCAAGCATAGGCATGCGCAGAAAGTTCTTAAAGGGGGGTTATGGGCTCAATGGGGGTGTTACAGAACTACAACTCACATATTCATATGTTAAATATAGAGAATTTCAGTATAGTGGGGGTTGTAATGGGGTTACAACCCCCATCAACACCCCTCTGCGTACGTCAATGCCAGCAAGGATATTAACAATGGCCTTTGTTTTCCAATGGCGCAATTTCCTCGGCTTAACACAAAAAAAGTTCACTTGTCCATGTCTCACTGGATGATCCAGGCGGGGGCGAACATCCTCCCCTGAGGCAGAATTATAATATATTATGGAAAATGAAATGAAAAGTACCGGACACTTGGCTAAAAATAGGAATCGGAAACAAATCGCCTCCACCTTGAAAAATTTTTGGATCCTCCCTTGGTCTGTCCATGTAATTTTTTCCAATTCGTGTCCTTTTTTCGAAATAGAAAGTTAAAAAAAACGGGCTATTTTTTATAGCGGATATTTTTTCTTCTGGTAGCCTCAGGAAGTTGGGGTGACCAGTTTACTTTGACCAGTGTGGAACGAGTTGGTTATTTTCTTTCCATCACACCATGAAAAAGTCCAAGGTTTATTCATTTGGGCATGTGTTTAATGCAGAATGATTTTATGCCAGATTTTTTCAACGTTTAGATGCTAAAATTAATCGCAAAGCCAGAAACGGTTGCCTTTGGAAAAAAGAAATTCTAAATAGCATTTGATCAACAGCGTTGAACAAAGTGTAAATTATCGTAAATTACGGGGTTGCAAAGAGTATTTCACTGCCAATTTTAAAAAATCGAAGTTGCGCGTATAATTAATCAGTTTGAATATAAAGTAATAGGTAAATATACAGTGACGGATTAAGGGCGGTGCGAGTGGTAGTGTTGCACTTAGCGTCAAGCTAAGAGGGGCGGCACAATGGTCTAACGACCCCGAAGGGCAAAAACATTTTATAAAAATCTACTTTATTAAATTTTTAAAATTTAGTGTTTTAAACCATATTTAATATTTTAATAAATGTAGATATTATTCCCCAATTCTTATATAAATTATTCTTTACTGCAATGTGTCTAATTAAGTTAGTGTGTAAGAAAGTGAGAAAGCCCTTTTCAAAAAAAAAAAAAAGATATGATGCACTGCAATGATGAATGATAACACTTCAAGTAAGAAATTAGGAAAGTGGAAACCTCATCAAAATAGATGAACTTATTTGGCTGTACAGAGGACATTTCAGATTATTGAAACACGTGTAAGGCTTTAATTTGATTATTAGAACAATTTAATAATTAGCTCATCAGAAAAGTATTTGTTGTTTAGTTACATGTTATTTGTTGTAAGGAAATTTTAATTGTTGTGGTGGCTTTTCATCCTGTAATAATATTCTGTATTTTTTATAATAAGGTTCAGCAGCTTATCATGGAGGTTTCTAGTAATAAAAAATATTGCGCCATAAAAGGAATTATCTTGAAAATAATTAATATTTTGCGGAGGGGGCAGTATCATAGGAATTCAAATCTTATGGGGTGCTCAAGTGGTAGTGGGGGCGCAAATGGCTTTAAAGAAGGTTATGTGATGTGGCCTTGGAGAAAATAATATATCTTGGCGTCCAATGGGAGCTCAAGAACCCTGAGGTTCCTTCCCTACGCCACTGAGGCCGCCAAATTTTGGTCTCACACAGGGCGCCAAATGACGCAAATCCATCTCGAGCATATAACAAAATAAGTATTTTTCGAATCGTCTACCATACATAATATGGAATAAATGTATATATATACTATTATTTTTACTACGAAACATGTATATGGTGTATTATATTATTAATAGTGATAATCAAACATATATAATAATGCGAAAATATGTATATGCTAACCAAATATAAGATAAATAACCTAGTAATACTACTCCATCTTCTCCGGATAACGTGAATTACTGGTAGCACGAATAAAAGTTTTGTTCACCTTTAGTGTTATCGTTCAAGGGGGGGAAAAGGAGACAAATGTTCAGAGACCTGGCGCAAGAATTTAATAATGTAGCAAACACAATTTGTCATTAGACATAATTGTTTGGGGGGGGGGGCGATCTGCTAAACTGTATAGAGACCCATAAGTTATGTTCTCTGTCCCGCTCACAACAAGGAGCTTCAACTATATTATCTTTAAACGTCGGACCAAAAGCGCTATCATGGATCGTTGTTCGATTTTATGAAAAAAATTTTAAGAAAAATTATGTTTTGACATAACTATATAAACAATTAGCTTTTTAAAAAACATTGTATGCAGAGATATGAATATAAAAATAACATATATATATATATATATATATAGGTCAGGGATCGGCAATGTTTTAAAGATGGTGCGTGAAAGTAATACTGCAATCTCCGTCTGTTTACCAGCCAACTCTCATCAAAATTGTGAAAACTTAGTTTACTATCTAACTATTAATGATAATTAATAGATTATTTAATTAATAGAACAACAATTAATAATTAGTAATCTAAGAGGATGTAAATTAACGATTGAACAATTTAGATAATAAAAAACAGAGGGAAGATTCTTTACATTGGGTCTTATTTTAAAATCACTCCTCCTGCCACTCGAAAGTCGTTCACATGCCATTATGGCACGTGTGCTCAAGCGCGGACACAGGGGTCATGACCCCCAAAATATATTTTTTCACTGTAAAAAATTCCAACTTCCATGATAAATGAAGGATGTTATTCCAATTCTGTCCTTGAAACACCCAAAATGAAAGTGTGTGTCCGCTCCTGCACTTGCCAACAGCTGATATATAGGTAAAAGTGAATATGGCACATATAAAATTCATAAATAATATTAAATTAATAAGGACGGCTATATTAAATTTTTAAACGTGGGGCGCCAACAATTTAGGAACGACCTTCATTAAAGGCACATTTTATGCAAAAAGTTCATAACGGGGGTTATGGGCTTAATGGGGGGGATTATGGAATCATAGATCCATGTATTCTTTCTTATATTAAATATACAAAATTCCATCACAATGTTGATTATGACCCGATTAACACCCCCCTGCGTATGCCAGTGGTCATAGGTTTAGCAATTTAAAAAATATGGGGGCGGGGTTCAGACAACTGTTAAAAAAGTAAAAAACATTTTAAGGAGAACACTGTAATTTGTTAGTTATGGAGGCCTTGAGCCAAGGTGGCTCACTTTCGCTGGTGGATTTAAGGGAGATTTAATTGCGACAAGGACTGAATGAAAAGAGATTAAGGGAGACGGAATTTTTTTTTTTTTTGAAGCAGAGAAGATCAGAATAGCGTCACCCCAGCAAATTTTAATGAAATGAATGATATTAAACATAACAATTTTATATGATATAAAAGTTTTCATATGTCACATATAATATTGTTGAAAAAATAGCGAAATTGTGAAGGTCACAGTATATAACACAAATTTACATGTGAATGAAGAAAATAAGATTAGCGATTCAGGCGCAGTATAATTTAATCAATGTATATTTTGGACAGCCACATTTCCTCCAAAACGTATATTGATTTTTGTTAAATAAATTATACTACGCCTAAAATGTTTAACTTTCTAAATTTAACCTATCAGTCTATTGCTTCCTAAGTGCTACGCAGTGATATTGGTTCTAAATTTACATATTTCACAGTTCTAGCCTATATGTATTTGGTCACTGATGCTGCAGAACTAATCATTAATTTTACTTGCTTGTGCAACTTTCAAAAACTCGTTACAACTATGGTTATGGTTAATTAATGTTTGGTGGTTAATGAAATATTCGGGAGAAATAGAACGTTAATTAGGTAGTCCTGAGGATGTGCAAAAATTAGCTGAAATATGAGAAAGCCCGGATAATACGGAAGATTGGTCACCCTACCCAAAGCCCCTAAACCCAGAGGCGGCACCAGATTTTGCGAGGTCCAAGGCAGTGCGTAATACGCGATGCTCTATGCAAGAAGACCCGTATAAAATGAAAAGTTTGTGAACAACAAAAAACAAAAAATCATCATATCCGACCCGCAAAAATATTGTCCATTAAAAACGATTGAATTGTACTTTATCATGATACGAAACGGAATCAGCAATTGTTTTCTCGCTTTATCAGATAACTCGCCAAATGTGTGCTCGTTATAGGTGGATCCTAGTGTATTTGAAAGCTTTTCCAAATGTTTTTGATTGAGACTAGAGGACGTTAATAGTGTAGAGGAGCAAATTAATAAAAGAAAGTGAAATATATATCTAAATTCTGATCATATACCCTTCGCGAGATTTCATGTGGTTCTTATAATTATGAAATTATTTTAACTTTTTTATCTAATATTGACTTTTAACATATCATATGATTTATTTATATCGCTTCGTTTGGTACACTTAATGCATTACTTTCAATATGCTTTTACCATTTTAGTTTTTAATTTATTTTTATTTTAAAATCGTGTGTACGGTCTCACCTTGTTTGGCGCAGAATGACCCTTGCTGTCCTTGCGCCATAAAAATACAAACAACTACATCTATTGCGCAATAGATAATTTAGGATGGGATCGATGTCTAAACGTGATCTCCAAATAAATTACGCTTGAGCGCAGGTCTTAATAACGGGGTGAGAATTATTTATTATAACATTTTTTTTTAACTCACCGCGGGTATTTTGAAATTCATAAATAACTAAGTTAATCCAATTGTATTATAACTGCCAAGATTCACTTTAGTGACAATATGAAAACTATTCCTTAAAAATTTGTCTCCTTTTCAACCACATGCTCTCTCTTTTTACGCTATCAACCATCAGGCACGTTCGTTCGCAGCCATAAATTATAAACTTTGTTTTATTGCAGAGGCATGCTGTTTTGTAGTAAATCCCGCTTTCCTTTAAACACATATATTTTACACTATTTGAAATTATTACTGATAAAATTATTTTCTTGTTTATTTTTAATGCGAAAAATATTTGAATTTCATGTATTTTCGAAATTTAGAAAAATTAACGCAATTAATGAAGAATTGCTCCAGGCCCTGCAATGGCGCAGGCTCTAGGTGATGGCCTGACTGGCCTTACCCTAGGGCTGCCTCCGCCTGTACCCTCCACTTCGTACGCCACTGATTGGAAGTGGTTGGTCAGAATTCTTTATAGTGAATCATATTTTAATAACCTTTAAGCAAAGGATTAAAGCAATTGCTACAACGTTAGCAGAGTTATATTTCTTCATAAAACAAAAGCATAAAAGCATGGTCACAATATATTTCTATCAAGCAAGTTAAAATGTAACATTATTGAAATAGTTTTAATAAGGGAATGTTAAAATATAAAAGCAATGGTATAATTTTTAAAACAATATGAACGGAGTTCCGTATTTTCGGCTATACTAGGCTATAAACTAGGGCGGCAAAATTTTGTGTATTGAGGTATGCTATAACAAATGAATACCACACGATGATATATCATCAGATATTTGCGGAGGGAACAAAGCTGAAGCCGTGCTTTCCATTTTAAATATAAGTGTTTGATGGGCTTTTATTTTTTGCTAAAATTAAAATTTATTTCAATAAAATTGAATTTGATTTATTATATACCAAGAAGAGATAATACTTCAATATAAGTTAATATTGTTTAATGTTTATGTCTCAATTTATGAGTGTGTTTTTCAACATATTTATTGTCAATACAAAATTTTGAAGGTATGCATATTGAATATAGCAATTTTATGTTCCTACCACTAATTGGGGGACGGGTAAGGGGCGGCAAAAGAAATATCCTAAGGGCGGCGGAATGGTAAATCTGCCCATGGAGAAAGTGGGAAAAGTTCAAGGAATGTATTTGGGAATAATTGCTCTTTCATTGCATTGATAAGTGCTGCCATCTACACCGAATGCTGAAAACCATTTCATTTTAAACTTTATGGATTTTATTTTATTTTTCCTTTGTACTTATGTCAAAACTTTTGTACAGCTGTTGCTACTTTAGTATTTTTTTGTTAAAAACCATATTAACCAGCTAACGTGGTTCTTATAATATGAGAAAAGAATCGGGAATTGACAAATGTCGTTCATATATTTGTAGCTTTTAATCGTATAATGGAATTGTTTATTAATACCGACGTCCTAAGTTTGTTTCCAAACAATATCGCTCTTCATAACAGCGTAATTAAAAATTAGTACGTGAAAGCAGTGCCGCGCCAACTACTTTTGGCGCCTTTGTGCAAATTTTATTTTGGCGCCGTAAGCTTTCACGCTGCTCATAAAATGGTATGGGTACGGATTATATAGGTATTATTCACTAGCAAAAGGAACATAAAATTAAGTTTTCATGAATTTATATTTCCTTTTAAAATCTGCTACAGTCCAAACTTAAATACGTTTAAGATGCTTAAATTTATTTAAATACGTTTGTTTACAACATGCAGCGCATAAAGTGAAAATAATTAAAGATTTACACCAAGCCTAAAAATTGCATTTTAATTGAATGAGCTGAACGTTTGTCTTTGCAATTTTTTTTAAATTTTATCTTTGGGTTTTAATTCTTTAAACAGGTCAGACTCTATTGAAATAAATGATAGCAAGATTACTCAAACGATTTTGTCCCACAATCGACATTAAATGATTTTTAAATATTTTTAGTTTCGAAAAATAACGTTCTGCCGTAGTAAAAGAAACCAGCATTGTTAATAATGAAGAAATATACTAGTTAAAATATGAAGAAATATACTAGTTAAAACATGAAGAAATATACTGGTTAAAATATGAAAAAATATGCTCGTTAAAATATGAAGACACATGTTAAAATATGAAGAATTATGCTCGTGTTTGGAAATGAATCTGTCAAGTTTTTACCTTTATAAAATTCGAAGTTTCTGTAGGGGATATATAATAATGTTTTCATCAATATTTTGCAAAAATTACAATTCTTTTACAAGCTTTATAGAAATTATGTCTCATTCATTTAAAATTCTGTCGTTTAATACATTTAAAAAATTTTGACATAATTCTAATCGTTCCTTTTCGGAGAAATTTTTAAATTTATCTAGTTTCTAGAGAAATTCAAAGTTATTTAAGTCTGAAATATTTCCTCAAATCATTTTATTATTTCAGCTAAAAAATTATAAAAACAATCAACTTTGAATTTTAAAGATTCGCCTTCACTTGGTTTATTATCCCACTCCTAATAATTTTTTTCTATTGTTTAAGCCCCTTCATTTTTCAAATTTAAGTTTAACGCCTAAGTCCAATGCTCTTTCTTTAGCATCAATCAATGAATCATTAAAGTTTTTATCAGATCGATAACTTTCCAAATTTTGATAAAATTATTTGAAAGCGTGCAACACTAATGAACATTAAAACTTAATGTTTTTATACATGATTTTACTAACAATGGTAACCATACGCGTACACAGAAAGTTCGTAAAGTGGGGATTATAGGCTCAATGCTGGGTGTTATGGAGCTGCAACTCACATATTCCTATGTTAAATATACAAAATTTCATTGCAATGGGGGTTACAACCCCCATCAACACCCCCCTGCGTATGCCAATGATGCTAACGTTACTTAAAATATATTAATATAGAGTAAATTTGCAATCGTTTAGTTAACGATTTAACCCAGTAATTTTCGTGATTATCAAAATGCCCTTCTTATTTCAAACATAGCATCATAAACTTCTCTAATTTGATACTTTAAAGCGTTACAGAATCTATTCTAGAAGGCTATCTATTGTCAGATAATGGTTTTAAATTTAAATTAGATTTCAGAACTGAACAGCGCGCTAGTCCATTCTGAAACTGCTGAAAGCTAGAACTGCTAAATTGCTGAAACGTTGAAGCATTTAGAAGGTGAAAAATATATAAAGAGTTCTTGAAATAAAGAAGAAAATATTCTTCGATTTCGTGGCATCCTTTACAACTAGAGTTAAACTATGGTGGTAACAAGAGGAAAAAAGGGCTCCTAAATTCAAATCCAGATTTTTTTTGTAAATGATCATTCTTTTGCTACGAATATCCACTATACTGTCGTAATTCTGGCCCCTTAAATCGTTGCCCTCTTCCACTAATGCTGCTGAAGAAATTTTGCAAAGCCCATACTTGTATCAAATATCAGAAAAAACCATAGAAAATAATTTTCTGCGCTGTTATGGGGGAAATATGTTGTTGATTAGATTTATTTATATTATTTATGATTTAAAGTGAAATAGAATAATTAATCAAAATTAAATGAAGTATATTATAATTATAATTAATGAAATGTAAATGATTTATTATAGGTATTTTATAATTAGTTTGGTTAAATTTTTAGTTAGTTTACTTATTGATTTAATTTTTACTATTTGAGAACATTAAAACACAATTTCCATAACATTAAATATTAAATTTGTTTATCCAGAATAAATTTGTAAATTGGCCGTTGATAGTGGTTAGTAAACATTGGTTGACTTCTGCCTAAAATTTCAAATGCAAGACCGTAAAAATTAAGTAAATAACTAGGGTTATTTTTCAAAACGCGTTGTGTGTTAAACATAAACAAAATAAAAAAACACCAGGTTCTTTAAAACAGACATGAAATAATTATTCAATAATTACTGCCTTTTATTTTATATTATAAACACGATAATATATTTTCTAATCCTTTAGAATTTCACAGTGCCATTTAATATTAGCATTTGGAGCTATTAACCATTCTACATACTATCAATTTTTCACTTGGCATATTTTTTTTGTATTTAAACCTTATATAAGTAATTAAAAAAACAAAATAATTCAAATACTCATTTCACTATGAGAATCATACTGGGGTATATAAACCACCAGAAAAAATTTATACATTTCATTATAAGTTTAATGAGGGAGGAGGCACTTATAATTATCGATTAATAGAAGAGAAAGAAAGATAACTTTAACTTACATGTTACACCCTTAATGGCCCATGTTTGGAGTAGGTTGGGGTCCCCTGGTCTGAATTACATCTTCGTGTTTCAAAATTTCTCTCTCTCTCGGAGCGAGACTTGTAAGCGTTTTTAAAGTAACACCATCTTGAAGACTTTTTTTTTTTTTTTTTGTATAAGGACTGCTAAAATCCTTATTCTCGCCAATATATTGCCAACTTTTTCATTTGGCTTTTGTTAACGTATTAGACGGCAATTTCGCCTGCCTAAATTGCAATTGTTGGCCAATTGTGGTGGTCTGGAACTGGACGCCCAGCCTCGTGTGTGGCCTGACCTATTTATGCACGTGCAACGAGTTGGCTATTTATTGCTGTGATGACTCATTTACTTCCCCTCGACCAGGGATTTCGTCTGAACTTAAGTTTTTATAGGTTTCGGTTGCTGATGGATATTAGCCATATTGTAGGGAGCGAAATAGCAGTTTTTAGGTACACTGATTGGCCAAAATTATTTTGTTTGCAAGTTAAAAATGGGTTTAAAAAATTAAATATGATAGGTAGGAAAAAAACAAAAAGGTGGATTTGTATGTTAAGGGGTCCTACTTTTAAAAAGAAAAGGAATTTAATTATAAGTGCCTTATTTATATTCAGAATTTTTTTAAGAGTGTTTTTTACTAGTAAAAATCAAATTAATTTAAATTTTACACCTTTGTTAATTCAACAGGCATTTTTAACAAGTATTTTCGTTGGTCACATAAAAAACAATTAAATTTAAAGTTCTTGAAAAGAAGTTACAAAGAATTTGATTTTGTCTGGATGAATGGATGGCCCAGGAAACTTGTTTACTTCCTATTATGCCCATGATGAAGGTTTCTTTGGACGAACGTGTCTTCTCTTGAATGGAGGTGTCTCCTCTTGAACGTTAATTAATCTGGCATAATGTTGTAGACGCAGTGTACAAATAATTGGAGGTACAACTCCATCTGAAAAAATTAAATAACAGGCGGCAGAATATCGAAAAAACAAAAACACTTAACAACATCTAAGCATATATTTATATATAGTGATAGAGTATTTGTTTTTTTATTTAATTATCTATTTATCTGCTCATGGGTGTTTAAATTTAATTAGTCATTTTAAAAAGAGAATTTTGAATTTTCACCCTAACAGCGTTAATTCCTGTGTGTGTGAAATTTTTACTTAAGTAATCTTGTCGACAATAAAGTCATGAACGATTAGAGAATATTTTTTTATTCTTTTAAGCCATAGCCTTTTTCTTGACAATTTTTTGAGTAACTTGCCTATCGCCACTTTTGAAATTTTGGAGAAATAGAGGAGTGACTTTATACCCTTGGCGCCGTCGTGCCTTAAACAACTCCGCAAGCGAGGTCCTACGTCGAAGTATAACAATTGAGGTATTTCTTCTTTAACACGAGCAGAGAACAGAAGTAAAATTAAGTGAATAAAACAGATTACACATCGGCAGATAAAATGTTTCGTAACATTCTGGTTAATGAAGCATCCCCAAAATATTGCAAAGTACTAATTTAAAAAAAAATGCCACCAGAGTTTTCTGCAGTGGAAATATAATCGCAATTTCTATTTTAATGAAACAAATATTGCTTCTCAACTCGGATGCCTCTCGGCCAATGTTAATATCAGGGAAAAAATGGCCCGGAATGTGTTGGAATTTTCCTGTGAGTCATACCTAAGTACTTTCCAAGTGATAGAAAGTTTATTGTTTTGTTAATAATGATTATTGCCAAGTTCATATGTTCTCAAAATAAGTATAAACTTTTTTTGCTGGCAACATCTTTTAATTTCCAAAAAAGATGCAGTATTCTTTTAGTATATTATTCTTTAAAGTAGGTTTTTTCGTGATAGGTTCAATCATGGAATTATCCTGTGATTTCTGCACACCTGTAATTATAATACCAAGCTTTTAGGCCAACTGCGATGCGATTAATTCCCATTAAGCGAAGTAGTATGTAATTGCACCATGGTTCGGAAGGCACCTTAAGCATGGACTACTTAAGCACCCTTAAGTAGTCCATGCCATAATCATAGGACGTAAATCATGCAAATATAATGGTTCTTGTAGTAGGCTCTTAGTAATAATTAGGATCCGAATGTTGATGACATTTGCATTTTTGTGCATTTTTTGGCTTTTGTTCTGTTTTTAGGGCATTTTAGGCGACTTCTCCTTGTTTTAGGTCATTTTTTGCCAATTTTTTGATGAAAATTAAATTTTCGTAAGAATTGCAAACAAGTTGCATTAGCTAAAACTAGGATTTCTGGATCAAAAAAAGATTCAACAGCTCCCATTCTCAACCAACTACGTATAACAACATTGCAGCCTTTTTAACTTTTCCTTTAGCGCTATTCCCAACTTTTATTTCAACGCTGTAGTCACACTTCCCAACTATTACCTTATATTAGGTATTTTTATTGAATTTGGAGGTACTTGAAAAAGTTAATCGTTCAACCTTCTGTCAGCTACTTGAGAAATATTTTACTCTTTTGTGGTCAAACGGAGTGGAACATTACAAAATTTTACCCTTTTAACGGATGCTGCACAAAACATAATAAAAGCTGCAAAGAAAAAAATTAAATGTCTATATCCAAAGCTAGTGCATGTCACTTGCCTTGATCACACCTTACATTAGGGTTGCTGAGGAAATTCAGGCAAATTATACGGATGTAGATAGACTTGCTTCTAATATTAAAAAGATTTTTTTATATCTCTTTATCGTACAGAAGCCTTTAAAACGTAAGCTCCTAGTTTAACTTTGCTATCAATTCCTTTGATAGTGCATTAGGGAACCTGGTTGGATGCTCAATGGATGCTGTAAAGGCGACAGTAAATGAGTTTCAGCAGGGTTACATAGCATATATTCAAATTGCCCAATGTCTGTTCTATTAGGAAAAGTAAAAGGGAATTTGGCATACATAAGATCAAACTTCAGCAGTTTATCTTTCATTATCAAGGGCCCAGAAGCACAGAATGGAACTCGTTGACTTAATTGGTTACAGCGATAAAGAAAGCGAAGTACTGAAAATGGCGAAGAGGAAGACTGGACACTCCATCTTTCCACAATTAAACTATGTTAAAAAAAACTCTGGATTTCAACTGATATCTTAAATAGAGAGGCAGAAATATCGGAAATTGATGAAGAATTTTCCATACAAATGAAAGTGTTTTC
>QLNU02015270.1:7481315-7494453 GCA_006491805.2 Dysdera silvatica | reverse complement strand
TTACGTTGAAAGTTAAAGTCTTGGATTTCATATTTTACCTTTTCCCCGTTTATTTTATTCCTATTTTTTTTTTTTTAATTCTAGAGACGTCGTACATAAAATAAAGTAGAAAAACGAATATAAATTGGCATTTCTGTTTCATAGATAATTTTGCAGAGAATAAATGGACAGAAAACAAAAAATTACTTGATGGTTTTCTCCTCCATAACTTCCACCACCAGTATATCCACCAGCACTTGTTCCGTGCCCTCTATCACTGCCGTAACTACCGGAGCCTGCACCTGACGTGAGACCATGACCGTAAATGCTAGATCCTAATCCAGATCTACCTCCTCCATGTCCATACTGACTGGATCCCAATCCAGATCCTCTACTTCCACCGTAACTACCCGATCCCAATCCGGATCCACTGCTTCCACCGTAATTACTGGATCCTGATCCGCCACCAAGTCCATGGCCACTTGATCCCAATCCCGATCCACTGCTCCCACCGTAACTACCAGATCCCAGTCCGGATCCACTGCTTCCACCGTAATTACTGGATCTTAATCGCCCTGAAGTCCGGCCGCCAGTCCCAATCCCGATCCACTTCTCCACCGTAACTACCAGATCCCGGTCCGGATCCACTGCTTCCCACCGTAATTACTGGATCTGATCCTTGCCAAGTCCATAGCCGCCCAGTCCCAATCGATCCACTGCTCCCCACCGTAACTACCAGATCGGTCGGATCCACTGCTTCCACCGTAATTGCTGGATCTGATCCGCCACCAGAGTTATGGCCGCCCGGTCCCAATCCCACTTCTCCCTGCCGCCACCAGATCCCGGTCGGATCCACTGCTTCACCGTAATTACTGGATCTGATCCGCCACCAGAATCCCATAGCCATGATCCCAATCCCGATCCACACTCCCACCATGTTCGCAGATCCCAGTCCGGATCCACTGCTTCCACCGTAATGCGGATCTGATCCGCCACCGGAAGTCCATGGCCGCCCGGTCCCAATCCCGATCCACTGCTCCCACCGTAACTACCAGATCCCAGTCCGGATCCACTGCTTCCACCGTAGTTATTGGATCCTGATCCGCCACCAAATCCATGGCCACTGGATCCCAATCCAGATCCTCTGCTTCCACCGTGACTACCGGATCCCAACCCAGATCCCCTGTTTCCATAATAACTATTGGATCCTGATCCGCCTCTGAGCCCATACCCATTGGAACCTAACTTAGATCCTCTGCTGCCACCGTAAATACTGGAACCTAATCCTGATCCTCCCCCATGCCTATTTGTGTTTCTATTAGATCCTAATCCAGATCCACTGCTTCCATCATAACCACCGGAACCCAATCCGGATCCTCTGCTTCCACCGTAGCTACTGTATCCTGATCCGCCACTGTTCCCATACCCATTGGATCCTAACCCAGTTCCTCTTCTGCCGCCATAAATATTGGAACCTATTCCAGATCCACCTCCATATCCATTTCTATTGGATCCTAATCCAGATCCACCACTGTGCCCGTAGCTACTGGATCCTGATCCAGACCCTTTATTTCTACCATAATTGCTAGATCCTAATCCAGATGCTCCTCCATGCCCATACCTATCTGATCCCAAGTCAGATCCTCTGCTTCCACTGTAACTATTATATCCTGAACCGGAACCTCCTCCAAGCCCATAACCTCCATCACGATGACCATGATTACCGCCTCCTAATCCAGACCCTCCTCCATATCCATAAATACTGGATCCTAATCCTGATGCCCCACCTCGGCTGTAGCTACCGTATCCTGATCCAAGCTTTCCACCCTGACCATAACCACCAGATCCCAACCCAGATCCTCCTACATGACCATAACCACTAGAGCCCAGTGAAGAACTTGTACCATGACCAAAATTGTTGGATCCTAATCCAGACCCTCTACCTGGACTATAATTTCCAGCCTCCGACACAGACCTTCCCCCATATGCACCGGATCCCAATCCCGATGTTTTTCTTTGGCCACTATAACCTTTAGAGCTAATTGCAGAACTTGAACCTTGTCCTCCATAGCTACCAGGGTGCGATCTAGAAACTCCGCCACGGTTATTATCTCCCGCTGAATATGCCCCATATTTCCCTCCACCTGATGAAAGTCCATAAGCTGCACCACCAATTCCATGATATCCTGATCCTCCAGCACTCAATATGCCCTGTGACCTGTCTTGAGACCCATAGCTGCTTCCTGGAGAATATCCAGAAATTCCACGCCCTGCACTTGATTTTATACTTGATCCTTGCTGTGATCTATAATTATTACCATGATCGCTACTTAAGGCCTGATTTCCTGTTCCGTAATATTCAACTCCTACACCATTCCCGTTTCCATTACGGCCGTAAGCGCCAACTTGTCCAGAATACAATCCACCACCACCACCACGATACGTAGATCCTGATGAGCTGCCACCAGATTTCACTCCCACAGGAGCTCTTCTCGATCCAACTGAATTACCCGATCCATAAGACCCTACACCAGATGATCGCGAAGAGGAGGGTCCTGAGTATCCTAAACTACCAGAATTAAAATTTCCTGCAGATCCATATGATGACTGTTTTGTATTACCATACCCTAATCCTGCTGCACTTCCTCCACGAGTCCCATGTCCTCTATTATATGCTCCTTGAGATGTGGCATGCCCTGCTGATTTGGTACCTCCATAGGATCCTAGTTGCGACATTCCATAACCCGAATTTCCTCCCCCTGCAGCAGATAAATATTTGCTGTTCGAAAGTCCACGCTGTGAGTCGTATCCACTCTGTCCTTTATAAGCACCAGCGTCTCCATATGCCATTGGTGCACCATATCCGCCAAGACTTCTGTGAGCTACGAGAAGCATCTTCTGTCTAACATCACCGTTGTCACTATAGCCTACACCGGATGATACTCCAGCAGAATCACCTTCATCGGTTTGCCTTTGCCTTGCCCCATATTTAGGTGAAACTTTAATCCTGTCAACAAATTTCGATCCCTTGTAGTTGCCTTGTTTTCCACCTTTTCTTCTTTTCCCAGAGTATTTCGCTGATGAAGATCGTCCTCCAGCATAATCTGAGGATTTTCCTGGCCTTAATCTTCCTGTTCTTGAACCATATTCTCCATAGCCATTACTTTCTA
The DNA here is from genome assembly GCA_006491805.2 of Dysdera silvatica. Taxonomy (NCBI): domain Eukaryota; kingdom Metazoa; phylum Arthropoda; class Arachnida; order Araneae; family Dysderidae; genus Dysdera; species Dysdera silvatica. The sequence goes on along the minus strand of QLNU02015270.1, from coordinate 7,491,304 downwards.
TTAAATCGTCATCGTCATCATCACATTTTCTTCGGACGACATATGTTTCTGGCTCATCCTCGGTAGATAAGTCGTCATCATCATCGTCATCATATTCATCGGTAATTCTGTATTGAGGATAATTGTCGGCGAAGACAGCAACAACAAGTGTTGCCAGAAGAAGAATCTAAAAATAAGTTGAAAAATAAATATTAGAAAAAATGTTTTGTAAAAGAAAGGACATTCACAGAAATCACAAAACTTAGAAAATCTAACACTTCCTGTATTAATTTCCGAATATAAATCATTGAAATCAGTGAAACTTTAGATTAGAATTTTATGAACTTCTTAAATTTGTTTCACCCATGCGCGTCTCATTTGTGGAGAAAATAATTTACTGTAGTTTTGCTTTCAACCTATAAAACGTTATCGAAGTTTACTCCAAAGGGCAATAAACTACCTTATATTTCAGGTCAAAATTCTCTTCCCAAACGTATTTGTGCGACAATGGCAAATCAATATATAGAAAACAATATGTTCTAAATTTAATATTATAATTTGATTTTTTTCCGAAAGAAGCTTACTTTTAACAAAGCTTTTTAAAATTTATCATGAATGTTTTAAAATAAATTTATAAATTATTCGCATTTTAGGTAGTTACCGAAAACATGATAATTTTTTTTAATAAAATTTTTTATCGAATTTCTTTTTAAAGTAAATGGAACAAATTTTACAGCGAAAGGGCAGTTAAGGTATCCGTACTGTGCTAAGATTTGCATTTCCCGCCGAGGGCTCAGAGAATTTTTTTTTTTTTTTTTAAGGAATTAAACCAAGGGATACAGATTGCTAGAAGAAACGGAAAGGGTGCTGTGTCATCTGGATTTAAACCCAGATTTTCAGCGATTTTTTTTGATTTTTTTTGATTTTTTTTCGATAAATAAGCGCGATACCTCTACCCCACGATACAGCTTGCTGAACTTCAATGCACGAGAAATTAAACAAAATGGCTTTAATCCATTTTCTGGAGAGTTACCGCGCAATGGATGGCGTGCATACTAGACAACCCGTCAGGCAACTCATAGACTTAACCTGTTCATAAACAAGGGTGTCAAAGACGAACCATAGGAATGAACGGTCCACAGAGATCACAGTTTTCATGAACAGTCATTCTCAGACATTAATTTGGGTTTTGTTTTGAACACGTTTGATAAAATATGATTTAAAAGAAAATGCGTAACTCCTTTTAATTTTCGATATCTTTTTTCAATTGATCAAATATATACAATTTTTTTTAACTATGGAGAGTTTAAATGGGTCAGTATTGATATTATAACCAGATTTTAAATTATAAAATGCGAGAAAAAAATCGACACCAAACTTTTATTCCATTGTGAATAAATATTAAGCTTCAACCTTTTAATTGCGAGAAATATATCGATCGAGATGCTGTTGTAGCGTGAAATAAGATAACTTTTACTTACCTCTGTTTCGGGCATAATTATGATTGCCCGACATACTATATTATTGTGTAATATTTAAATGCCTGCTAAAACTTTATCGTGTTATTGGTTTAAAAACAATTTGTAGTCATCTATGTATGCAATATTTACTTTGAACTATTAAGGTAATTTTAAAATTGGTTTTATAGAAATATTAATTCCGTGTATATCTGACATATAAAGAATATATTTAATAGTTTAGTTGAGGAATGCGAAAAGTGAAATTCAGTACAACGATTTTTATTTTATTATATAATACAATATAATAAATGTATAAGTTTCATGAATTAACATAAATGAAAGATGCATTAAAACATCATGAATATACGTATTATTATAGAGAAACTAGTTCAACAGAACAAATCTAAAACTGTAAAAACTGTCTTAAAAGAATTGTTCACAAAAATAAGGACTTTGCCCAACCTAACAGAAGACATCCAACACTTTTGATCTAACAGACCAGCACATCAGCAGCAGTGAAATGTTAGAATAGATAAAATTAATAAATAAAAAAAATAGAAACGAGATCAAATATTTCAATTGTAATACTGAAAATATATTTTTATGCGAAATAAAAGATTTGTTGTGATTAAACCTGACACCCCATTTTTTTTTTTAAAAAAAGACGATTAATTAAACTTAATACCAACGATTTCCTTCACAACCTGCTTGAAAATTCCTTAAACACAATCGTATGCTTAGAGGCGTATAAATTAATAGTATTAGGCGTATTTATTAGTTAAGTAAATCGCTGATTAAATAAATTAATCACTTATTTAAGTTATACTACTGGGCACAGGGCCGGGGAAAGTGGGGGCAAATGACCAAGGGCACAGCGCGAAACTTAAATACAACAGCAAACATAATTGGTTTAGGCACCCCAATGCCTAGGGGGGTATCATAAATTCTGTCCACGGCCCTTATTAGGTGCTGATTTATTATTGAAGAAATATGACCTCCTTATTAAAATAGATTAGTTTTCTTCAAAATTTGTTAAAATTAAAAAATAATTGAATTCAACAATTATAGAAATATTTAGCGCGAAATAAATTAAATAAATTACGACTGGTGTTAGAAACAAATACATTAGCATTTTGAGAAGCAGCCATTAAAAGTACATAGAACAAGTTAAAGGCAGACGTTTCGAAGCTATCGCAGCTTCATTTTCAGTGCGAAGATTGTTGAAATGTTGGAATATTATTTTTGATTATTATTTCATGAATTTTGGGGTACCCATTTTGAAGAAGTTGTGTGCGGATATGTTTGAGTTCTGCGCTAAGCTTGTCTTGAGTGCGGTAATATCTGTGAATACGGTATGTTAAACTGCGTACCACGGATTTTTTATGGGAGAGAGCGTGATGGGACTGGAAGTGTAATAATTGTCCGGAAGTAGTTTCTTTTCTGAAGACTGAAGTGATGAACTGACCGTTCTGTTTGTGTACAAGGATATCAAGGAATGGAAAAGATGAATCTTTTTCTTCTTCGTAGGTAAATTGGATGAACATATTAATAGAATTGGCAACGTTAAGGATGTGACTTATTTTGCTTTTTGGACAAGAATCAAAATGTCATCCACATAGCGTTTCTATAGGATTATGGAGTTGACAGACTTTTCAAGGATCTGGTTTTCGATATGTTGCATGAGGAGTTCAACGACAGTTGTTGATGTAGGGGAGCCCATAGCAGTTCCATGAATTTGTTGGTAACTTGTGTTATTGAATTCGAAAGAAGTAGGATTGAGACACAACTTCATTAATTGGATGATATTTTCGGTGGTTAATGTTGGATCAATCAGAGCAGGGTTGAAAAATCTGTCAATTTTATAATCCTATGGAAAAGCTATATGGATGACATTTTGATTCTTGTCCAAAAACAAAATAAGTCACATCCTTAACGTTGTCAATTCTATCAATAGATTCATCCAATTCACCTATGAAAAAGAAAAAGATTCATCACTTCCATTCCTTGATATCCTTATCCGCAGACAGAACGGTCAGCTCATCACTTCAGTCTTCAGAAAAGAAACTACTTCCGGACAATTATTACACTTCCAGTCTCATCACACTATCTCCCTTAAAAAACACGTGATACACAGCTTAACATACCGTGCTCACAGATATTGCCGCACTCAAGACAAGCTTAGTACAGAACTCAAACATATCCGCACCCAACTTCTTCGAAATGGGTACCCCCAAAATTCATAAAAACCCACAGTTTTCAACCTTCCTCGAATCTTTGTTCCCTTCACACCAGTAGGAAAGAAAGAAGGGAAACTGTGACGCTTCCTTATCACCAAGGCATTTATGAACGCATCGCCAAGATTCTCAGAAACCAAAACTTTGTAGTTTTCTAGAAACCAATTACTAAGCTCGCTAACATCTTCCCCCATCTAAAAATCCCAAATCCAGCAGATCAAACCACCGGAGTTATTTATTCAATACCTTACAGTAACTGTATTGACAAATATTATGGTAAAACTAAAATAACCCTCAAAACTAAACTCCACGGACATAAAACAAATTTAGGACTCAAGATTTTAGTTCACTTCTTGTCTAACACTGCGCCGAACAGAGCCATGTCCCATGCTGGCATAATGCTAAAATCTTGCACAAAAACATTAATAACTATAATAGTCGAATATTCCTTGAAAGTTGGCAATCTAGCAACAATAGACATCATAACGCGTTAAATGAATTCCACAATCTACCCGCAGAATATGTAACGCTCAAATTAAATTCCAACATTTTAACAATTTACGCACTGAAGATGAAGCTGCGATAGCTTCGAAATGTTTGCCTTCAACTTGTTCTATGTAGTTTTAATGGCTGCTTCTCAAAGTGCTAATGTATTAATTATTGAAATGACTTAAATCTGATGCTTAGTAAATTTACGTAGTTTAAATTAAATGTATTTTTCACGTATAGCTGCTGCCTTCCTTCTGCTTATGGCCAAATGAAACCACTAAAAATATTTTCATGTTGTGTGACGAAAAACTTTTATTAGGAGAACAATAAGAATTTACGTTCTGGGGATCAATATGCTAAAGTGAACTAGTATAGATTTTTAGTTACTCTATGTGGTTAAAAAGTATTATTATTAAAATCACCGCAAGAGAAGTAATATGATATTAGTAATATGATTACTAATAAACTACAAAAAATAATATGATTAAAAGTCTACAAGAATATAATATGACTAAAAGTCTACAACGAAATAATATGACTACTGAAAGCCCGCAAAAATATGACTATTGGAAGTCCACGATAAAAAGACATTACAATTAAACGACAATAGAAAGTAATGTTACAATTAAGGCGGGCAAAAGAAAATAATATTATAATTAAAATGACACAAGGAAGTTGTATTATTACTAGGGCCCGGATCTTAATGACCTAAAAATTCCCAAAAATGTCCTTAGAAAGATGACAAAATACCCTTAAAAACAGTTTAATGGCTTCACTAATCAATAGAAGCAAATAAAATACAATTTTTATGGTGCAGTTATTTAAAATCGTTAAAACGATAACACTGCTGATAGCTATTTCGATAGCGTTAAACAGCTACCGTCGTCAGAGCGAATGTGAAATGTCTCAAAGAAGCTGAGATCAAGCGTTGACTTGACTTCTTTAAAAATATGTGCACATATTATTAAAAAAGTCAACTCAACACTTGATCTCAGTTTCTTTGAGGCATTTCACATTCTAGCAAACATCAATATTGCAGTTAATGATCAACTCCTTAGTAACTCTATATCATCCACTTGGAAAAACCTTTTGGGTCTCACGGCTGAAGACGTCTCCACAAATACGCTTTACTCCTCCGCCCAATCAAGTTTCCAACCGACGTGATGGCAACACCGACCAACAGCACGGACATAAACAGAAGCCGCCATTCGCTCTGACGACGATAGCTGGTTAACGCTATCGAAATAGCTATCAGCAGTGTTATCGTGTTAATGATTTTAAATAACTACACCATAAAAATTGAATTTTATTTGCTTCTATTCTACCCTTAAAAAGATGGAAAAATGACCTAAAAAGTCGAAAAGCTGCTATTAAAATTACCACTCCCCCCAAAAAAAATTGTATAATATTTTTCAACGTTGTATATTAAATAACTTCAACTTTAGACAAATCATAAACTAGAAGTTTCATGTTTTCTCCATGATACGTCAGAAAAAAAAAGAAAGTAAATGCCTGTTTTAAATGAATTTTAATGATGTGTAATCTAATCACTTGCACGAACATCAACATTGCACTGAATAATTATGCATTTTTTCTTTTATCAAGAGTATATTTTATTCTCTGAAAGCAAATTCTTATACCTTGAAAAATTATTTTCTAACATATATTGGTACAACGACTCACAGAAAGAGACTTACATATGTTTTTGGAGCATATTTGAAGAAAACGCTTTCATTCGTATAGAAAATTCTTCATCAATTTCCGATATTTCTGCCTCTCTATTTAAGATATCAGTTGAAATCCAGAGTTTTTTTTAACATAGTTTAATTGTGGAAAGATGGAGTGTCCAGTCTTCCTCTTCGCCATTTTCAGTACTTCGCTTTCTTTGTCGATGTAATCAATTGAGTCAACGAGTTCCATTCTGTGCTTCTGAACCCTTAATAATATAAGGTAAAATGCTGAAGTTTGATCTTATGTATGCCAAATTTCCTTCTATTTTTTCCTGAGAGAACAGACATCGCGCAATTTGAAGAGATGCTACGTACTCCGGCTGAAACTCATTTACTGTCGCCTTTACAGCATCCATTGAGCATCCAACCATGTTCCCTAATGCATTGTCAAAGAATTTGGCAGCAAAGTTAAACTAGGAGCTTGTGTTTTAAAGACTTCTGTACGATAAAGAGATTTCAAGAATTTTTTGTAACATTAGAAACAAATCTATCTACATCCAGATAATTTGCCTGAATTTCCTCAGCAACTCCATATGAGGTATGACCAAGGCAAGTGACATGCACTATCTTTGGATATAGACATTTAATTTTTTTCTTTGCAGCTTTTATTATGTTTTGTGCAGCATCCGTTAAAAGGGTAAAATGTTGTCATGTTCCACTCCGTTTGGCCATAAAAGATTAAAAGATTTCTCAAATATCTGATAGACGGTTGAATGATTAACCGTTTCAAGTACCTTGAAATTCAATAAAAATACTTAATATAAAGTAACATTTGGGAAGTGTGACCGCAGTGTTGAAATAAAAGTTGGGAATGGCGCTAAAGGTAAAGTTAAAAAGGCTGCAATGTTGTTATACGTAGTTGGTTGAGAATGGGAGCTGTTGAATCTTTTTTTGATCCAGAAATCCTAGTTTTAGCTAATGCAACTTGTTTGCAATTCTTACGAAAATTTAATTTTCATCAAAAAATTGGCAAAAAATGACCTAAAACAAGGAAAAATCGCATAAAATGCCCTAAAAACAGAAAAAAGTCAAAAGATGCAAAAAAATGCACATGTCATCAACATTCGGATCCTAATTATTACTAAGAGCCTACTACAAGAACCATTATATTTGCATGATTTACGTCCTATGATTATGGCATGGACTACTTAAGGGTGCTTAAGTAGTCCATGCTTAAGGTGCCTTCCGAACCATGGTGCAATTACATACTACTTCGCTTAATGGGAATTAATCGCATCGCAGTTGGCCTAAAAGCTTGGTATTATAATTACAGGTGTGCAGAAATCACAGGATAATTCCATGATTGAACCTATCACGAAAAAACCTACTTTAAAGAATAATATACTAAAAGAATACTGCATCTTTTTTGGAAATTAAAAGATGTTGCCAGCAAAAAAAGTTTATACTTATTTTGAGAACATATGAACTTGGCAATAATCATTATTAACAAAACAATAAACTTTCTATCACTTGGAAAGTACTTAGGTATGACTCACAGGAAAATTCCAACACATTCCGGGCCATTTTTTCCCTGATATTAACATTGGCCGAGAGGCATCCGAGTTGAGAAGCAATATTTGTTTCATTAAAATAGAAATTGCGATTATATTTCCACTGCAGAAAACTCTGGTGGCATTTTTTTTTAAATTAGTACTTTGCAATATTTTGGGGATGCTTCATTAACCAGAATGTTACGAAACATTTTATCTGCCGATGTGTAATCTGTTTTATTCACTTAATTTTACTTCTGTTCTCTGCTCGTGTTAAAGAAGAAATACCTCAATTGTTATACTTCGACGTAGGACCTCGCTTGCGGAGTTGTTTAAGGCACGACGGCGCCAAGGGTATAAAGTCACTCCTCTATTTCTCCAAAATTTCAAAAGTGGCGATAGGCAAGTTACTCAAAAAATTGTCAAGAAAAAGGCTATGGCTTAAAAGAATAAAAAAATATTCTCTAATCGTTCATGACTTTATTGTCGACAAGATTACTTAAGTAAAAATTTCACACACACAGGAATTAACGCTGTTAGGGTGAACATTGAAAATCCCCTTTTTAAAATAACTAATTAAATCTAAACACCCAGGAGCAGATAAATAGATAATTAAATAAAAAACACATACACTCTCTCTCTCTCACTATATATAAATATATGCTTAGATGTTGTTAAGTGTTTTTGTTTTTTCGATATTCTGCCGCCTGTTATTTAATTTTTTCAGATGGGGTTGTACCTCCAATTATTTATACACTGCGTCTACAACACTATGCCACATTAATTAAAATTCAAGAGGAGACACCTCCATTCAAGAGGCGGCACCTTCGTCCAAAGAAACCTTCATCATGGGCATAATAAGAAGTAAACAAGTTTCCTGTGCAAGGCATGCTTCCAAACAAAATCAAATTCTTTGTAACTTCTTTTCAAGAACTTTAAATTTAATTGTTTTTATGTGACCAATGAAAATACTTGTTAAAAATGCCTGTTGAATTAACAAAGGTGTAAAATTTAAATTAACTTGATTTTTACTAGTAAAAAATACTCTTAAAAAAATTCTGAACATGAATAAGGCACTTAATAATTAAATTCCTTTTCTTTTTAAAAGTAGGACTCTTTAACATACAAATCCACCTTTTTGTTTTTTTCCTACCTATCATATTTAATTTTTTAAACCCATTTTTAACTTGCAAACAAAATAATTTTGGCCAATCAATGTACCTAAAAACTGCTATTTCGCTCCCTACAATATGGCTAATATCCATCAGCAACCGAAACCTATAAAAACTTAAGTTTAGACGAAATCCCTGGTCGAAAGAAAATAAATAAATCATCGCAGCAAGAAATAGCGAACTCGTTGCACGTGCATAAATAGGTCAGGTCACACACGTGGCTGTGCGTCCAGTTCCAGACCACCATAATCGGCCAACAATTGCAAATTAGGCGAAATTGCTGCCTAATACGTTAACAAAAGCCAAATGAAAAGTTGGCAATATATTGGCGAGAATAAGGATTTTAGCAGTCCTTATACAAAAAAAATCTTCAAGATGGCGCTTATTTAAAAACGCTTACAAGTCTCGCTCCGCGCGCGAGAGAGAGAAATTTTTCAATGTGAAGATTTAATTCAGACCAGTGGACCCCAACCTACTCCAAACATGGGCCATTAAGGGTGTAACATGTAAGTTAAAGTTACCTTTCTTTCTCTTCTATTAATCGATAAATTATAAGTGCCTCCTCCAAATAAAATTCAAACTTATAATAGAAATATTGCAATTTTTCCACAGTGATTTATATAGCATAATTCTCATAAAAAAAATGAGTAACTTAAAAATAAGTGAAAAATTGATTGTACGTAATAATAGCACCAAATGCTTATATAAATGGCACTGTTATATTCTAAAGGAATTAGAAAATATATTATCGTGTTTATAATATAAAATAAAAGGCAGTAATTATTGAATAATTGTTTCATGTCTGTTTTAAAGAACCTGGTGTTTTTTTTATTTTGTTTATGTTTAACACACAACGCGTTTAGAAAAAATAACCCTAGTTATTCACTTAATTTTTACGGTCTCGCATTTGAACATTTAGGTAAAAGTCAACCAATGTTTACTAACCAGTATCAACGGGCAATTTACAAATTTATTCTGGGTAAACAAATTTAATATTTAATGTTATGGAAATGGGGTTTTAATGTTCTCAAATAGTAAAAAATTAACACAATAAGAAAACTAACAAAAAAATTTAACCAAACTAATTATAAAATACCTATAATAAATCAATTACATTTCATTAATTATAATTATAATATTTTCATTAATTATTAAAGTATTCTAAATCATTTTAAATCATAAATGATATTAATGTTTCTAAATCACAAATAATATAAATAAATCTAATCAACAACATATTCCCCCATAACACTTCTATTGTATTTTTGTTACAGTTCAATATTTGTTTTATGGACTTTAATATCGACTATTCATTTATTTCTTTATGTTCTGTTTGTCAATACATAATTTATTTTGTACAACATGTCGAGGTTTTGCCTATTTATGTTTTTTTTTCCAATGTGTATATGTATTTAAATAATTTATTATCTGAGGG
>QLNU02015270.1:7464893-7481215 GCA_006491805.2 Dysdera silvatica | reverse complement strand
TGTTAGTATTTTAACAAAAGTAGAGAGTAAACCATAGCTCAGTTGGTAGAGCATCTAACATGTAATTAAAAGGACACGGGTTCTAGTCCCGTTGGTCGTAGCATACTCTCTTTTCAAATTTATATAACTAATATAATTTACATCATTGAATGCCAGCAACAATTTGCGCATGTCCAAAATGTAATATATTAAAGATATATTCATCTAATAAATCTGCCCATTTATATCGTGGCGCCCTTTATTGATTTATATTCGCATTAAAATACTATATAATTTCCACCTTGAATTCCAACTGCAATTTGCGCGGGTGCCAGCGTGTAATATAATAATGTTAATTACCTTTACCTGCTTTCTCTAGTTTCGGAAAAAAATACATATACAGTGTTACCCTCCAATAAAAGTCACCCATGAACCAGACATTTTGTCCCTTAAATAGAAGTGTTCCTTACGGAAGGTAACACTGTACATAACTTTGAAGTAATGGCAAATGGCAAATCATCACCCTGTCATACTCCTTCTGTGATAGTTTCCAGTCTGTGGAAAATGTTTCTCAAAGAGTTGCTTAAACATAGTAGATACTGGTGATTACCACCCAATGCTCGTTCTCATTACTCCGACTGCTCTTTACAAGCCTTATTCTGAGATAATAATGTGATGAAAATAATTTTTAAAAAATTATGATTATCTATTAAGAATTTATATTGTACAAATAGACTAATTTTAATGAAGACGTACTTTTATTTTCGATGCTTCTGCGAAGAACTCGGAACCCTGGGGAACACAGTTTGGGGACATACGTTCGTCCATAATATAGGGAGTTGAACTTGAATTTCGATGTGTCAAAGATCCGCGTTACAACCCAGACACGCCATTTCCTTAATGGGCGTTTAGAATGTAATAAAATTGTGGAGGCACTGGTTGTGCTTCATTGTACACTTCCTTGTGCATAAACGTATCCTTTCAGAGGTCATGTCATGTCGTCTGTCCAATCTCAGAATGTCCATCGTAACCCATCGTCTTGGGATGCAAAAGTATAAACAGGAGAATCAAATTGTGATCAGTTATAGTAGAAGGTGACGTAGAAATTAAAGAACCATCGGAGAAATAGTCCATCGATCACAAGAACACCCCCATCTACGTTGGTCTGTTATTCGCTATGGTAATAAGCGTTAGTTCAGTAGTGGATGCTAACTTGTAAATATATCTCTTCGAACATCTCAGGGTTAAAGTTTTAGAGGTAAGGTTCCAGATTAAGTATTAAGGTTTCGTGGCCCCCTGCAATATCTGTGTAATTACAGTAGGACACATATATAACGAAGATCTTGGGACCAAGGGGAGTGCTCGCTACATCCGATCGCTCGTTAAATCCATTCTGAAATGTAAATTATAAACTTTGAAAACTATGTCTGTATAGGTAATATATATTTGCATACAACGTACATACAAAAAAAACTCTAAAATTCGCTGTAAATGTCGCGGAAATTTATGCCACTGTTAAATTGCTTCCCTAGTGATAAGATTTAATTGAAAACATTTTTGAAATAGCGTTGAGTCTTCACCACCCGGGCCACTCAAAAAAAAAAAAAAAGCGGGCCGTAGATATTTTTCTTGTTTGTCTCTGCGATAATCCGGTACTGTAGTATCTATCCCCTTATTGAAAATGAGTTCATTTCCACAGCGTCAGACAGACGAAAATGTAACGCTGGAAGGAGTTCTCGTAATAGATAGACTGCACATTCCCCAAGAATCTCTCATATTCAAGGGGATATGAAGATATTGGCATTTATTAGCTATAGTTTGATGGAAGTCCCATAGCTACTTATTGTCAACGAAGCTAAATATCTTGCATTCGAGTACACATTTGCTGTACAACACGGGAATACTTTAGGGGGAATATTTTTAAGTATTGCTGTATAACCCGGCAATACTTAAAGATATTCCACCTTCCTCACATTTACAAGCTTAAATATATTTCATTCCTGTAAACTAAGCGTCTTTTTTTAAAGTATATTCGAAATTTTTCGCTTTTAGGAACTAATTTACTTCTTTTTCCCACTATAAAAGTAAAATTACAGCCAGTTCAATAACAACACACAACGAGTGAGAAAAAGCACATTTTAGTAAAGGCGTGGTGTTTGAAAATACACAAAATAGACAAGAATCTCACTTTTTACAAATCGTGTTTTTTCATGTATAGACAAATTGAAAAATGATAAATAGGACAATTTTTTACAATGCAAATTAAAACGGTTTGAAAGACCAGGAACACATGAATAGAACGGAAAGTACATCGTGTTTAAATTTCTCTCATGGACTCAAATTTGAAATGTCATCAAAAAATTATTGATCAACGAGATACTTAATTTATAATTAGAATTATTTCCCTATATAATTAATTTCACGCCATTTGTTTTTTTTTGTTTTCAATATTTAGCAATAGATGGCAGCACATGAAGATGTTTCCCTTGAAAATAAAGGTCTTAATTATAGAATATTATTTTTTGATGTGATCGTGCTTTTCCGTCTAAAACTCATACACAAATAGCAGCACTAACAAATAGTGTTATTTTGGAAAATATCCTATTTTTAATAAAATTACGTTTTGAGTTGTGTGTATGAACTTACAGGTCAGTTACAATTTACCATTGCATATTTAAATATATTTATATATATATGTAATTTATATTTTTATAAAATTATATTTTAAATATTTATAACAATCCCAGAAAGGAAACCATATAATTTGCAATGGCAAGTATTATTAACATATCGTTTATATTTAAATTACCAAAACGTACTAATATGTATTATGTAATATGTGATATGTATGTAATATGTCTTATGTAATTATTAACGTGAATCACTGTGCAAAAACTAATTTAGATAAAATGAAATTATTATTGTTAATGTTAATTAAAAATTTAACTGTGTTAGTTCAGTTTTATGTTTATTTAACTTAATATGCATTTTACCATATTTTGTAATGAATGGGCATATGGAAATTGTTTAATTGATGAAAGAGTTGAAGCAACACTGTTTAGAGGACAGAATATCATTGCCGCATTTTGTCAATAATCAGGGTACATTTCAAAACAAAAGTGATGAACACATTATTGAAAACATATCATTAGCAATGGGTCCCCGTGTGACCAAATTAAAAATGGACAAAATATATATTTTCAAAAATATTAAAATGCACTTATACAAAAGTATTATTACCTAAGTTGTAATATTTTTCATCTTCATCAGTACGCAATACATAAAACAAATGATGGCATGCGTCAGTGATGTGTATTTCCCCCCTCCCCCCTATTTTTTTGTATATTGCCCACAAGGTCAATTTCGGCACTTGAAAAAGATTAGGTGAAAAAAAATCATTTGTCGATATTTGAAACTAGTCAATTTCGTATAGGATAATGGTCCTATTTCAATACGCGAATTGGATTTACAAAATTTATGTTATAAAAAAAATATTGTGTCGTCCCCAAAACCCCTTTGGAAAATAAAAATTTGCTGCCTGTAAGTTGCTATGCTCTCAACATTTCAAATAATACATGCAAAATTAAATGTTTCTTCAAAATGTAGTAATGTGAGTCAAATATGTTGCATATGTTATGGCATACAGCAATACCTTTTCGAATTCATTCGAGTGAAAGAAATTATGATCGATATGAGCTCTATACGACTACCATCGATTGTCATTACATTCGACAATCATGATAATCTATAATGATCTGTGACAAGCTGTCAATTACGTGCATGCCAATTTCAGACCGAATTACCAAGAGTTAAATTTCAAGATTTCTTTGAATATTTGTTGAAATTCCAAGGTGAATTATTGTAAGAAATTAATAATTGATTGAATTTATAGGGTTCAAACACAACAAGGGTTATAGTGGGCCTGGAGAGATTTAGTTCATTTTTCAAAAATGAAGCAGTGATGAGATATCTTCGGTTCGTAGCGGTTGATAAAAACCGGTAGCTCAACATTTTTGAGAACAAAAGACGGTGAAACGTTTAGCTATATGTTGATGAAAATACTTCAGTTGTCAATGAACTTGTTCTTAAAATATTCGGCAGTTCAACATATTGGTTGCTAAACTTTGGATAGCTCACCATACCTTATAAAAGCAGCACCGTCTGAACCAACAGGGCCTGGGCTCTGATTCAAACATTGTCCCAGATCGACAAAAGTTTGCGTTTATAGATTATAATTTTTTTGTGCAAAAATTAGGAAATTTAAAAGTTCGTGCAGAAAACTCTTCAAATGATGGAGTAGAGGGCCCATAAATGCGTCAAGAAGGCTCTGTATAAAAATAACGTGTAAGGGTAAAGATGTGCCTTGGAACGTAGAAGTTCTGACAGGCTAATATAAAACAACAAATTGACGAAAGCCATTACGAATATAGAAAGAATTACAACTACAAACACAGTGAATATTGTCAAGTTGTCCCATAATTGTTCAGGAGGCTCTCTGAGTACAAATTTCAATGAAATAGTGTTTAAAAATGTGGTACAAATGTTACATAAATACTGGTGTAATTTACATAAATGACAGCAGCAGCTCAATTCAAGAACGTCAATCACATAAACTGTGTTCATTGGGGAGCAAGTCACATGTAATCAATTTCAGCAGGCAATTAACATACTAAATTAAATAAAATTTGAACTGAGACAGAGCGTTGAATGTTTAACTCCAAGTTCATGACAACATAAAATGCTTAGTTTAATATAGAAAATTAAAATGTATATTAGCACGTAAACGATTTGATTCTTTTGCAAATATATTTCAATTTTTAACTTGCTTTTTATACAAAAATAATACTGTACACTTAAAGGATTGCGCTCTGTATCCTTGCTATTATTTCAACACATTAACGAAAGTCTAATATATCCTAATTTATGCTATTAATTAAATGCTCTAATTATCATAAAATCAATTATTGAAACATTAAATTAATAAAAATTCCGGCTACAGAAATGCCTATCTTTACACGATTACTTTGCTGCAAATGATGATGACAAAATACAATCAATCTACTGTATAATATACATACTTGATACTTATGTACATTTTCATATCATTGGTTCACTTGACATGGCCACGGGTCAATTTCTTCCGCTGTCACTTCGTGTATATAATTGGACGACGGCTATAAATATACGCAGATTACACAGAACGAGTGCTTATATCAATTGAGCAGGTGCAATGATCTTGCAGAATGTCTGATTTTGGAAAGTGAGAGTTGAAATAAACACGTTAAAATAATGATAGAAGCGGCAGTATTTACACATCTGAATGGTTGGTTCAACGCAGTTGTATACAAGTAAAACATCGGTTTCCACTCACTGCGAAAGTTTAAAAATCGTGGTGCAGAAAGCATCGACTTTGCGATTAAAATTTTTTTCTAAATGGTTATACTAGTAATTTACCGTGAGTGAACTATCTTTGTTTTGTTCTGTGGTCGATGTCGATTTTTTTTTAAAAAAAATGCGTTCTTGGAGGACAAATGGGAGCAGCATTGGATAAATTGATTTAATGTCTTTTTCAAACGTAAAATAGATGAAGAACTGTTAAATAGATAAGTTATGACAGGTGGAAAGAAAAGTAAGACATTTTGATACCGTTGCAATGCAAATTTACCTATTTTGTTGCACGTTGTTTTAAAACCTTTCCTTCGTAAAAGCGATATATATATATATATATATACAGTAGTATCTCCTAAATCCGGAGTTGGCTGGACCGGACCCCATCCGGATCACCGAAAGTCCGGATTAAACGGAATAAGATTTAAAATGTCTGTAAAACAAGTTTTAGATGGGTAAAACTATTAAAATTGATGTTTTTATCATAAAAAATATTTATATGTTTTTATCTTAAAATTTCTGTCTTAATATTAAAACCTAGATCTACTTTTTTAACCTAGGGATTGATTTAGGATTAAAACAAAATATCTTATTGATTGATATTCAAAGTTCGTTAATTATACGGTACTAAAGAAAACAACAGTTACATAATTAAAAAGTGTAAAAATGAAATAAAGTTTAAATTTCCTATAGGACTGTTAGGTAATTGAAGCTACTGTACTGAAAACAAGAATTATACAAGTCTTTTAATTCACTTGAAAACGTCCGTAATGTTCCTTCGTTTTGATCGTGAAGACGTTTTTTTTTTATGTCCGTCCAGATAAACAGGATGTCCGGATAAGCGATGTCCGGATTAGCGAGACTTTACTATATAGTAAGTCGAAATGTTCAAATACCTAACAGAAAACCAACGTAATTAAATAAATACCAAGTTTCATAAAAGACGAAAAAAACGAGTATGTTAATTTAAATTTATATGTAAAATATTTATTAAAAATTAATTATAATTAGAAATCGTTCTCATAAAATTTAATTTTTGAAACTAAACAATATTTAAATAAATATTTATACCTGCATTTTTTGCCCTGTATTTTTTTTTTTTAATTTATGCCTAGGGCAGAAACATCATAATATAATTTCGAAACTTATGAATCTAGAGTGAGGAGGTACAACATATTAAATCAAATGCATTTTGTTGGATATTTATTAAATAATAGATAATTTCATTCAAGTTATTGAATTTAAAGTGCAAAAACTTTATTTTTTATGAAATCATTGTAATAAAATGAATAATTTGCAAGTTATTAGGTGAGACTTAGCACAAATAACAGTTCCAAACTATTTTGCGGTCGACAAATTATAGCTCATAATTTAATATTTTGTTTGAGTGAGGGTTGTACAGTAAAGTTTCCTTAATACGAACTAATTCGGACAGATATCTGTTCGGATTAACAAATATTCGGATTAACTGAAATCTTCCCTATAGAATTTAATGGAAGCTATAATTGTTGTGTGTGTGTGTGTCTCAGCGTAACAGACAACAGAAGACAGGCGGGCGACGGAAAATTTGCCCTTCCTTTATAGAAAATTTCAATTAGTTGGCAACGCAAGCTGAGCTGTTTGTTTTCACGATTTTCAGATTAGCGTATTTCGGATTAACGGGGTTCTACTGTACTTATATAAAGCTTATAGGCAGTAAAGCACAGTGATAACTGGATTACAACTCAAGGCCTTCTGAATGCCATCAGCTTTCAAGAAAACATTAATAAAAAATTTATATTTTAAGTAATGAATAGCGTTAAATAAAATTATGTATGGAATAAAAGCATTTTGCTTTAAATTTATTTTCAACTGTGATCTCTTGACTAAAATCTTGTCATGCTATTTTAAAATGAAATATTACTTAATGCAAATTGTTTAGAAATTTTCAAACTCATTTCTTAATTTTATAATAATCAGATATTTTAATGAAGGTCACAAAATTAGTTATTTAACAATTTGTGAGTAGTAAAGAGAAACCTATAGAACATGAAATAAAAGCGATTGGTTAGTTTCAGGTCCGCTAACCAATCACCAACACTTAAAGCGCTTACGCTTATGGTGGCGTAATATTAGAAAGTTTGATTGCAGGAGGATTTGATATAGAGTAATGCAATATTTTGCTAACGAGGCCAGTAAGGCTAGAGTTGCGTTATTGTGAAATTACCTAAATTATGCAGAATATGGGTAATATTTCATATTCCTGAACTAAGAAAAGGAAGACTTTGAAAAACAAAGGGGGATCTAAAAGCATTAATGAAGGGAGTAAGGTGTTCATCAATAGACGTATGTATCTTACTTGTGTTATACACTGATAGTGAAAATGTAGAAACGATGTGCAAAAATGTGCAATACTGGTTAAGATACCACTCTATGTATTAAGTGGATGTGATGAAAGTTACGCACATTACGAGCGAATAGTAAAAAACTGCCTAAAGCATTCAGTTATATAATTTCGGGAAGATTATTCCACGGGTTGTGAACTCCTGAGCACAAAAGTATTTGATTGTTCACCCAAGTAGCAGTTTCATTTTTCAATGAAAGTTTGGTGAGAATTTACAAAATGAATTATAAACTTATTTCAGAAGCAAGCAGCCGAAATATGAACTACGCTTAGTAGAAATAAATTTCTGTGAATAAATATACAAGTAAAACATACATTTTAGTATACAATAAGCCACATCAGACTTAACCGATAAAAAAATATTAACCATACACAATTATATTTAAATTTTTTTTTTGTGATAATGAGAATAAAATAATTAGTTACTCAATATATAGGAGATATTTTTGCCCTCGTAGTAGAAAGAATCGAACACACTTATAAAATCATGGTAAAATTGTTCTTCATCATCTTGTTATATTATATGTAAAAATCCTTTAAAGAATTGTTTATATACTTTGCCAGCTTTTAAATACCTTTCGCTGACCAGAATTTGCAACTTAAAGTTCTGAAATTAGAATCGTTTGAGAGGAGCTTTTTTTAAACCAGGATTTTCCAAACAAAAATGCGTTGCTGCGTGGTGATATTTCGATATATTATACAGCCTAACTCTTAGTTGTATACAGAGCGTTGTGCAATGGTGATATCAATCCAATGCCATAATAAAGAAATATTAGATTTTAAAAAAGGAAAATACTTCAAGAACATTGAAATCAAAGGAAGATGCATATTGACGACATCAAAGTCTTGAAGCGAGTACGAGAGTACATTATGTTTAGAAAATACTGGTTTAAGCTCATAGTAAAACATTCCACAAAATACCTATTGATGACGTAGCACCAGCATTCGTAGTGGGCGTGTTTGGCATCTGCACTAATTCGAGTACCCTTAGTGTTTAAAATGGTACGTGGAAGTCTTTTTAAGTACTTTCGATTTCTAAGTACTTTCAAAAGTAGGACGCAAGACTCTTCGTGGTTTCCAATGATGGGTTGCTATATACAGAACGCCGCAGAAGACATGAGACAGTACAGGACTCATTTACACAATAGCCCTGCGACGAAATCGAATGTAAAAGATCAGTACAGGACAGGTCAGAACTGAGGAAAGATGCTCAGTCAGAAAAACCCTGTTCTCCAGAATATGGTCAACTTGGACTAGCCTGTTAAATTAGGGTTTCTTGCCGTTGGCCAATACTTGTGTAGACAATGAGAAAGAAGGACGTGGTTTCACAGATACATTCAGTCACATATGAGGTGCGTAGCCAAGGTTTTTCCTCTGCAAGAAGAGATGAATTTCACGAAAGTTTGGTCTATCGTGCTCATTCCGTTGCCAGCACTCACGCATGAGGTCATATATTTCCTTGGGACATCCTGGTGGTTGTGGGAGATACACTTGAAATCCATCGTTGTGGTAAAAGTGGCTAACGTTTTCAATCACTTTATCGTCGATGTGTTCAGTGAAGGGTTGCTGACGCGCGAAAGTCAAGATCTCCCACATGGTTACAGCGAAAGCCCAGACATCACTTTTGGTCGTAAACTTTCCCTGCAAGAAAATGTGAAATTGAAGTTAAAAACAAATAAGCAACCAACTAATCAAGGGCCTGTACTATCTAGATGACCCTCCTTGTAAAAAACACATACATACGAAGGGAAGCTCACACAAACCATACTTCTACAAGACGCGGGCATTCCTCTAGGCACGATTCCCAATTTATACACTTAGGCTTAATCAGCATAAAGCCGGCTCGGCATCCATTGTATCATTTGCGTTTCCTTACATGAATAAGAAACTTTGAGGATTGACCATTTCTTCTAGTTTATTTGGTATCTGCTGTTGTGAAATTATTAAAATTATCAAAAAATGTCAGAACGGAAATATAAAAAAAAATTCTTTTCTAACTCTTAAAAAATATTAATTTATAATTTGATCAAGATTATGACATAAATAAAACTCACGAATTAAATTTCATCATACGCATCATGTTCCTTAAAATTAGAAATTGTCTTCGATTGACAAGAATTCGGAAAGTAAAGGAAGTAAGCTTGACCTCAGGCTGGACAAAGATCAGCGGCCTTTGGTTTTAATCCGGATATTTTGACCACGCGAGCTGTTGATAGCACCCAAGCATATTTTTCTTCTTGTAGTTAATTTTGTCAGAAGAGGGGAGGGGGGTCTCTCACTTCCTTTTTCCTCAAGTTCAATGGAACAAAGTTCGTTTTAGTTCCGATCGAAATTATGAATGGGAAAAAAAGTTCCCTTCATCCCTACACTCCACTGTTTCCAGCATTCTCTGTTCAGTAAGTGTAGCTCCCCTTCTGACAAAAAAACATGAAGTTGGTTACTCGGCATTTTAAAAAAATACTCATTTACCAGAAGAATACTTTCCCAGGCCATCCATCGTATGGGAAGCATAGCTCGGCCTTCTATTCTGTAGTAGTCTCCCGAGTACAGGTCTCGGCTCATGCCGAAATCGGCGATCTTGATGGTGAGGGAGCGTCCCACGAGACAATTCCTGGTAGCCAAATCCCTGTGTACAAAGTTCAGAGATTCCAGATACTTCATTCCTGATGCTATCTGCGTCGCCATAAAGATTAGACTGCCGTAACTGAAATAGAATAACATACAATTACGTAAGATCAACACTAACTGCAAAACAAAAATTTCAGATTTATTTATCTGGTCTGTAGCGAAAAATGTCGGACTCTTCGTTTCTGATTCCATCATCATTACTGTGATGACATGGTGTGTTCTTCCATGTTTATTATGACGTCATGTTAACTAACTCGCACGATATCTCAGTGGCTCGAGATGTTGACGGATTCTCTTTGAGACGTAGAGTCCGTATTTCCTTTTATGTTGTGATGGTAATTGTTGGCGTTAGGGGAGAGATGTAAGGTCCATATCTAACTACAAAATTCTTACTGAATTCAAGGCTAAATATCTCATCTACATATCGTTTCTCAAAAGGTAAATTGAAGGTGCGTTATCATCTATTCTTTCCTCATCTTACGACCCCAAGTCTGAAGCCTGCCCTGGCTGGCCCACTCTGAACCAAAAACTCGAAGTCCCCTCCCCCCCCCCATGCATACAAACGCAACAGTCTGAAAAAGTCCTTATCTCATTCTCACCCTAGTATTTATATGTAGTCCCAATTGCGAGATCTTTATGCAGATGGACCACGTTTTTCCATTGCAGATCACGCTACACCATATATAATACACGATATCATATATATCGTAACAATTACTGAGATAATCAGCTTTTATATTTATTAATACAAACTGTAGTATTTGTTTTCTGAATGGCTCACTCTGATCTTAAACTCTTTAAAAATTTGGAAATCAGAAGGTTAGTTCATATACAAAATGATTTATTTACTATCTGTAATTAAAGGGAACTAGTGACTGTTAATCATTCAAACCAACACTACCTAGGAAACTGTTAACACATACTGACGGACCTGATGGAACTGAAATTTAATATCGGCTTCAAAATTGCTGTTGTCAATCTAAAATGCTGCATGTAGCTAATATGAAGCGATTGATCGTCCCTTTGACATCTGACGTAGTTTATATTTAGTCTGTATAAATATACAATATATACTGAATCGGCACTTCAGTATGACTCTCACAAAATTGTGAACTTTAATATATTTACATTTGTACTGTATAAGAATATTCCTTTTGCACATCTGAGCATTATCTAAAACGTGTTTATAAAATGCATCGGTTGAGGTTCATTTTTAATGAGTAATTTTGTAGGAAAGACTTCAGAAAAATTTCGCTGAGGCTGCGAATTCACATCAGTATTTTTTTTCAATTTTATAGATTCATAAACGAAGAAGAAAAAAATATTGTGGTTTACTGAATTAAATCAAAAATTTAAAGGTTTCGTTTGATGACACAAAAACTACTGTTTTAATTTCAGTTCACAGCATGTCCTAATTCTCTTAATTTTTAGATACTTGATACGTTTCAGGAAAGATACCAGTGCTGAAAATCTTAAATTTAAAAAAAAAATGTACCAAACTTAAGGTATTATTCATACTTCACTTTTCTTAATTATGCTGATATTAACGAACTGGAGAATTAATGAAACATTGATAACCATAGATATATAGAACATGACAAAACATAAATCATATAACTGTTAACAAAATGCTACAACAGTACCAAATTTCTTATCCTACAGCGAATATCAACCTCTTTGTATCATATATAATGGGCCTTTAATATAGTCAGCAATAACTATAAATATTAAAGAAAATCTTTATTGACCACTTTAAAGTAATTAATTTGAAAGTTTCATTTCAATTCAATACCCACCTAAGCACCTTGGAGTTATTCTTGAATGGGCTACTGGTGGTACATTCTGGTATGTGTTGCTGCAAGAATTGGTTGAGGTCGCCGTTCTCCATGTACTCGACAATCATACAGAGTGGCTCGTCTCTCGTGCACACACCCAGTACATGAACAATATTGGCATCCCTTAATCGGGAAAGGATCTTTACCTCCTTGTAAAAGTCGTTTCGAGCCTGGTCGGCTGCACACTTCCTCAGAATCTTCACTGCGACCAAGGTCTTACTGGCCCCGTAACAAGGCACGTCCACCAATTCCGGAATGCCCTCCGCCTCACACAGATGGACCTTCAAGAGCAATCAGACATTCAGACCATCTTCTAATTTACTCAATGCAAATAAAATCCGCTATCGTGAGAATGGACACAGCTATTTTTTAAGAAGAGATAGACGAGGCAATACGAAACTATCTTAAAGGTTAAATACTGTGTGGCATGCAAGATGAAGTTTTCGAGCTCATTTCTGTATCTCCTCATTCAAATTGATGACCACTTGATGGAGGAAAATTTTAACTTTTGTCACATATTTTGGGGTTAGGCAGTGACAAGGCAGAAACGGAATACCTTAAAGAATTAGAAATGACACTTGCAGATAAACGCGAGGTCACGGGCCTAGTTTTACGAAGAGTTTAAATCTAACTCATTTTTTTAAATGTCAAATTCATTGTATATAATCGTCAAGGATAGTTAGCCTCCATGACCCTTATTCCTATGAGTTGGCAAGTTTGATATTCTATTTTTTTGCATTACTGGTAGGCTACTTAAACTTGTATAACAGATATAATTTACATTATGTGTATTTCGTATGACGTGCTAATTTGATGGGTCTTGTCCGATCACGAATAAAATGACACTGATTCTAAATTAAAATAAAGTAAAAGTTAATAATTTTGGTTGCATGCAGTTACTTCTTGTTAAACATATTTTTAGAAAAATTTCTACGCTCTTGTGATCCAGCTGAACAATGTAAATCGGAAACACGAAGTTGGTTAGTTTTTAGCATTTGAATAAGTCCAAAGTCTTTTAGAATTCAATCAATTTATAAATTTTATCACCCGTTTAATTCTAACATTAAAATTAAAAACATATGAAACAATCTCTCCCAAACATGATGTAAGACATTAAAAGATCGATTACAAGAACTTGTGACCATTGCGTCATTGTTTGTTTGTTTGTTTGTTTGTTTGTTTGGCTTTTTTATGGCGCAAGAGCATCTGGGCTATACTGCGCCGAAAATGCATCATTGTAAGTTTGAAGTTTAAACAAGATATTTCTTTATATTAAATTAATTTGTAAGCTTTTATATTTTCTCATACACAGTTTTCTGTTTCTATGTACAATAGAACCTCTCTTAACTATCACCTCTCTTCAGCGACCACCTCCCTTATAGACTACTTTGTTTGGAAACGGATTTCCTCACTTCCCGTGGACCCAATGCTAAATTTAGCTCAATTCAGAGACCACATTTCTAAGCGACCGCTTTTCCACGGAACTGACGGTGGCCATCTTAGGGAGGCTTTAATGTTACTCGATTTTAAAATTTTAAAATTTACTGAAGTATCCTGCATTTAAATTTTCACAAATTCTAACGGGCTTCTACAGTATAAATGCTAACGTTAATCTCGAATTTGATCTCTATTGGTTTAGAGCTATTAGGTTGCTCGTTTTACCAAAGGACGTTCCTCAAGACTTTAATTACAACGCTCGTAGTTCACTAAGCCTTGAACTTTTGTGTTTAGTTACACACTGAGAAAGACAGACAGACAGAGAGCAAATATCATAAAGACGGTCAAAACCCCATCGCTAAGCTAACCAGCGTCACGACTTTGATTCTGATTGATTGATTGACTGAATGATTTATTGACTGATTGAGCGATTGATTGATTTTGCATCTCTCACTCAGGGATGGACAGAATCATCTATTGATTCGGTCATTTATTGATTTCGCCCATTTCTAATATAATATTTTCTAATCCATGATTGCGTTATGCGAGAAACCTATTGGAGAAAATTATCCTGTGCTTTAAGGGGCAAGGACAGCCTACGTCATGCTGCGTCGGAGTCTGAAGTTGTCCTAGGAATTCGAACACACGTTGCCTAGGGAACAATACTTGGTCTATGGCGAACAGAATAAATGACGCGCGCTCTACGTTACAATGAAAACTAAAACCGGGTTAAGGTTATGATTGACGTACGCGTTAGCCTTATACTACTTTTGACCTGGAGAATTTACAAAATACTATATAATAATATTATATGATGTAATATGTACAAAATAAGAACATCAGTTATTCATTTTATATTCTGATTACATGCAATAATGAAAAATGGAAATTGTCATGGCGGAATTGTAATATTACGATATTTGTGTTCTTGTGCTCTGATTTTCTCACTGTTTTGCTCACTGACAAAAATCGTTTCGGAGCCTTATATTTTCACTATATTACGCATTTTTTAAAGTCAGGATAATTATCTTGATCTTGAATGAATAAATCCAGCTCTGAATTCGGAAAAGTTACTATTTAACAAGAGATTCTCGATGCAAACTTTTCTTTTATGTGTACATATTTTTATAAATGTTTTTAACCATGTAATCTATGATACTAATACGTAATCACGCTAAATATTTTTAATAAATGGAGCCTTTCATTAGATGTTTAATTATGCGTAATATTCAATTATCTATAGAAATTATCTAAACAAGTTATTCTACAATTTCTAAAATATTTATTCTTCTGGTAGTTCCTAAATCCGCCACAAAATTTTCTCCTCAATCTCAATTATAAATGTATATTTGTTATCGAGTACAATTTAAATTTAGGGTCATTTTTTTGCTCATAATTCCGCAAAGGTAAAAGCTATGAAAGCTGGCCATTCTCACAATGATTTAAATTTAATTGTTTAGTTAGACATATTAACTTTAGTTATATTTTCATCATGTATTTTACTTTAATTATGATTACTATTATTTATTTTGACTTTATCCAATATTAACGTATTTTTATTAATTAAAAGAGGATGGTAGTTTATGAATTTTCTATATGATTTCCATTAATCTCGGAAAAAACTACCCCTGACCTTTTCATGTTTTTTCCTGTCTTTTCTAAAAAAGTTCCCTCACTAAATTCAAAAAATATTTCAGGTTGAACACCCGTTTAGGAGAAAATAGCTTCAAGCTCGCATGAATTTTAGCTATCCAGAACTGAAGTTAGGTAGATTTTTGCTGACGTTTCCAAAAAAGTCCCTGATTAATTTCAAAAGAAAATTCGGATTGTCCTTCCATTTCGAAGAAAATAGTTTAAAGTTAGCGTGAACTTGAGCTACTCAGGACAGAAATTAGATAGATTTTTTCTGACTTTTCCAAAAAAAAAATCCCTAACTACTTTTAAAAAAGATTTCGGATTGAACTTTCATTTCGGAGAAAATATCTTCAAGTTCAGGTGAACTTCAGCTATTCAAGTCAGGTAGATTTTTCCTGACTTTTCCAAAAACAAAAATTTTTAATTGAACTTCCATTTCAAAGAAAATAACATCAAATTCACGTGAACTTTAGCTATTTAGGACAGATGTTAGTTAGATTTTTTTCTGACTCTTCCCAAAGAATTCTCTATCAAATTGCAAAAAAATTTGGATTAAACTTCCGTTTCGAAGAAAATAGCTCCAAGTTCGCGTGAACATTAGATATCCAGGAGAGAAATTAGGTACATTTTTCCTGACTTTTCTAGGTTTGACCAAAAACTCTTGTATTTTCCTGACTATTTCAGATTCTCCACGTGCGTGGAAACTCTGTTCCTAGATATATTTTTCGACTAACGTAAGTAGATTACATTAAAATTTATACACAGATCCGCCATCTTGTTTGTTGTTAATAAAGCGTTAATAAAGATGAGAAAATGATACAAAGAGGTTAATAAAGCTAGTACGAGGGAAAATGGGGTATGTCTAAGGATTAGGTTTAAGTAAGAAAACCTAAAGCTAAACAGCATTTAATGGCTAGATTGTGAGCTAGAATTTTAGTTAATATATAAAAGAGAAGGTATACAGGGTCTAAGGATAAAGTTCTTCTATACGACTACTAAGCATTCAGTTTTGTTCTAAGAAAAGTGCTAACCTCTCC